>CAEFZY010034390.1:0-26910 GCA_903066815.1 Brachyrhaphis roseni
CATTTCAATCTGGAAAGACTCAGACGGAGAAGGGACAACAATTAGAAGAGTTTAATGACATAAAGGAAATACAGTCTTTGGCGCTCGGGCCCCGGCTGGGAACATCAATTATCGCAAGCCTCACGATAACCTCGGATGAGCATCCCCGATGCTGATGGGAACGTCATCCCCCCGGGACCCGACACTGGTGGTGGAGGATGGTGAAGAATACGGCCGGATGGAGGTGAAGGGGTGGTGGAGGGTTGAGCTCTGCTGGCTTGGGCGCTGCTGGAAAGCGGAAGATGCTATGGATAGAGGTCCTTATCAGCTGGGACTTGGACGGTGATTGGACGTGACGTGTCTTGGACCAGTGTTGATTAATCAACACTGATGAGCAGGAAGCACCGGCTGGATGAAGCAGGTGGGGCTAAAAGAGTCTTCCAGTTTGAATTTGTGCCTAGGCTTCATTTCACACAAACTGGAAACGGGACGTAAATGTCTTCAGTTTCACTTCATTTTGTTCCTGTTAACACGAACATTTTATGTCAGCAGTTTCTACTTTTGACATCAAATTATTTTCAAATTCAAGCAATAAAATCACAGAGCCGTGAATCTGTTTCTGTCCTGATAAAATGTACTTTACCCACAGAAAATACTTTTATACCACTGAGACAACAGAAAAGTATTTTTCACATACAAATATTTCACATAAGCTGACCCCTTTTTTCCTACATATTTGCTTCAGTTATCAAAGAGAAATATTACCCTGGAGCCTCACTTTGGACAACCCGGATCTACACAATCTGGATTTGTCCAGTAAATTTCTCACTTCCTTCAACATTTTGAACTCAGTTTGTAAAATCTCTCTGTTTGTCTGTCATAAAGTGACTCAGTTTGAAGCTGCAGAACTTAACTTGTGTTATCTGTTAATTCCTTCATTAAAACCTTATCACCAGCCTTAATGCCAATTAAAATTGACTCTAATTTGATGGCGGGGCGGGCCCTTGTCTGTGCGCTCTTCACTCCACAGTAACTAGAGAAGTTTAGGCCGTGTTCAGATGGAACCACCTGCTCGAATGATCAAACCACTGAAGGCTGCACAGGCCTATTAGTTTTGTCTCTTTAGTACCGACACTGTTTAATGCGTTATACGATGGCACTTAGTACCGCTCTCGCTGCAAAACTGTTGAAGGATAATTTAATGTCAACGTGGCACTGTGAGGCAGCTCGTACTTCATTTTCTCCTCAGTGTAACATTGCTCTCAACTACTGAAACATTTTCTCAGACACGTCCCGCCAGACGGTGGAACAGAAGTCAAAGGTTAAATTGGAGGAAGAGCCGGCAATCACGGCGAATGCGGCAGGTTTTACATGCTCCACTTCACTGAGTAGGACACATGGAGGTCCCAGCGTTTTCTGAACGTGGGTGACGATTTCTTCACTGAATTCACCCCCAAAAGATCCCACATAGAGAGAGAGTCACTTGAGAACGTAGCAGCACACAAACGCGTCCATCGTATGTGGTCTGCAGGGGAAACTTTAGCAAACAGAGTCAGGGTCACACTGAACACTTCTGTGTGAATCACAATTAGATGTTATTGACAGATCTTCTTTATGCAGATGAAGCAGATGGCTCATGGGCAGTGAGAGGAGAGGCGGTGGATGTTGCAGGGTGATGAGCTGCAGTTCTTGTTTTGCAGCAGCTGGCTGACAAATAATTTGTCAGCAAAGTCAGGTGGACAATACTGGTGAGAAAGGGTTGGGCTGAAGATGAAAACATCTGAAATGTCATCATGAACCTGCAGTGTTTAACTCTCACTAGCATTTTAAGAAGCAAATATGATGTCCTTATATCTTTTTCTTTCCAGTATTCTTAATTTATTTTCTCAGACTGAGAAATATGTATATCTGAGAGGAGTTGTTTGGAGACCTAATGAACCGACACCCTACCAAGGAGTTTAAAAGTTCAGTCTGCACCTGGAAAGAGGAATCTTTTGGCCTACTTCAGGTTGCTAGACAGGTTTTGTTTAGGAGCTTTTAAAAAGTGAAAGTGACATTGAACCAAAATACAGTATGTGAGTGTAATGACGATTAATTTTCAATTTGTCTTGTGGCAAACGCCATATGTTCGTTATTGATGAACAGTCGAATCTGGCATCACGACTAGACAATCACAAAGAGAAAAATATTCTTAACTTGCTGTTTACTTGTTTTTGAGTAGAATATGGTAAAGTTTATAATTTAACACTCTCTGAGTGACCTCCACATGTAGATAACACTGCAAAATCACAAAATCTAACTAGACAAAGTATTTTTGTCTAGTTTCTAGTGTAAATATCTTAGTTGACTTGAAATAAGACAAAATTAATGTACAAGTAACTTTTTAGGGAGATATAAGAGTTTAAGTAAAAAAATTACTTAATACTGTTGAAAAACGTGGCATTTCTATTGACAGATTATTTCACTTATAACATGGGAAAAATGTCTTGTTACAAGTGAAATAATCTGCCAGTGAAACTAGAACTTTTTCATCAATATTAAGAAATTCTTGACTCAAAACAAGTTCTTATATCTTGCTGAAAAATTACTTGCAAGTCAGTTTTGTCTTATTTCAAGTTTACTAAGACATTTTCTTTAGAAACTTGACAAATATTACTTGGTAGACTTTGTGTTTTTGCAGTGTAGGTCTGCCTAGTATCTGTTAATAGATCTCAAACACAACAATGTTATTTAAAAGAATAAGAACGCTTTGAATGAGTTATATCGTCCAGCTTCAGTTCACAAATGTTTTTTTTAAATGGTCTTAAGTAACGATTGAAGGTTATACGTTAAACAAAACGTGCACCGTCACCTTCCCTCTCTGTGTGGCTCTGATATCTCTTTCCTTTCCTCCATTTTCACTCTGTATCCTTTTCAATCCCGGCTTTGATGTATGCATGAGGGAGGATTTCCTGAAGCCCAGAGAGGGCCATTACCCAGGGCCCATTAGGCCTCTAGTAGAGCATGTCAATGACTGCTTGGTCTTGTTCTGTTTTCAAATCTCGCCTCCACCCCAACCACCAATATGTCTGTGTGAGGAGGTAAGAGAGATGATAAAATCCTGTTTTTAATGCATACAAGTCTATTTATTCAGTTGTTAAAGCATGAGTACACAGTTCAGTGTTATTACGTAACGTTTGTAGTATTGTGGTTTTTCACGTGAGGATGCCGGGTCGTTATTTAATGGTGTTGTTCTCCCATGCAGACAAAGATCGAGGGCAGTGAGTCATCATCATCAGAATGAAACGCTCTGACATTTGAGCATGAAAGAAGTCCCAGAATGCCTTGTGGATCAGCATCTCTGGCTTTGGTTTGTGTTTTACAGGAATAACAGAATGCAGGGACAAGAGAGCATTTTTCTATTGATTCCTTTAAAAAGTTTTTAGGGCAAGCGATGAACGAGACAAATGGGAATAAATATAAAATTAATTTAAATTATGTACTTTAAATTTTGAGTATTATTGAGCGCGGCCTTGCTTATCTGATGAGTGGATGATGATGATTTCTAGGACGAAGAGAGGGGGAATGTGATAAATAAGGTAGATAAGACTGGCTGGTTGGAAGTCTTTAAGGTTTCCTCATGAAGCACAAATGTTTTTTGACTTTCTGCAGCTGTTAAAAACACGCCGCCCTTAGAGAAAAGGTGTGACAAGTATGTCAAGTACCTGTTTTGCAGAGAGCTCTTGATGACGTTTGCTGAAGAGTTCGAGTCTCTAAGGTGCAATGTGTCTGGCATTTGTGGTGAACTTGATGAATCAGATTTCGCGCAGTGATGGTTTGATGGTTTGTCTGGGTCAACATCTTCCTTGGTGATGGTCGAGGGTTGGGTGCAGGTTTGTTGGTTGTTCAACACATGCAGATACATGCAGATGGATTCTGTGCAACACCTTACACATATGGCTTTCCTGTGAGATCATGGAAAAACAGATGAATGTGTTCAGGTGTGGAATGTGCACATCATGCCTATAATTGTTGCCAAAGACCTTGTGAAGATCCTGGCTGAAGCTGATAAGAGTTTCATTATCAGCAGTGAAATAAGTCTGGTATTGACACGAGCTAAAAGCCATAAAATTAAAAATCCAAATCATAGCTTAATGAACAGAAGAACAAAACAGCTTAAAAGTCAATTAATTACTCAATTACATTTACTTGAGAGTAACTTTCTTTTTTAAAAATTACCTTAAGGAGTTTTTTTTTTTTTTCTTACGCTGTACTTTTCATTTTACTTGAGTAAATTTATTACTAAGTATTTCTACTCTTACTTGAGTAAAATTTCTGGATTCTCTACTGACTGAATGAAAAACAAAAATTCACCAGAGACAGACCTGCAGTTTTGGTAAAAAAAAAAAAAAGTTTTATATTGAAAAAAACTAATTTGGATTTTTTTAATTTATGTGAATTATTGTCATTTTCATCCTTAAAACACCAAAATTTCCATATAACTTTATATTTTAGTCCGTTTGATTGAGTAATTTTTAAATATTAAATGATTGATAATTTGATCAGTTACTATAAAAATAGACTTTTTACCAAATACTGTTTTTACTCTTATTTGAGTAATTTCTTGATTGAATACTTTTTACTTTTACTTGATTAAAAATATATTGAAGTATTGCTACTGTTGCAGTTTTTGGGTTCTCTGCCCACCTCTGAAATTTGGAGACATGCCTGCTGCTGGCCACGCCCCCCCACCCAGTGTTTACACCCACACATGTAATGGCTGCAAACAGATGCGCTATTATACAACCGTACATCTTTGAAAAGCAGAAGTGGAGTCTCCTGCACAACCAACAAGAATACTGCAGTGGTTTCTGAATGTTAATTCAACACCAAATCGATTGTCTTTTCCAGCAGCCATTGCACAGCTCCTATGACGCTATGAAATGGCACATATGTGCCATGATTAAACATGCTGGAGCTCAGCTTGGGTTGCTTGGTAACGGGGCTGGGCTTGGCTGGAGTTGCTAGGCAACAGTACTCTGCTTGTCAAATGTGACAAACGGGAGGTTTCTTAAAGCGGTTAATTTTCCAGACACCAAAAAACTTTAACTTCTTGCCCAAAATATGTCTGGGTGTTTTTTTTAAGCACTTGGGTTGTTTTCCGAAGCGATTGAGACACAAGAAAGTATAAAAAATGAGCAAAATGTGTGTTTTGCATGATAGGTCCCCTTTAAATGAAACTGAAACTAAATCCTGGCATTAAAAAATAGTGATTGTAACGGAAAATATTAAGCTAAATTTATTAAAACATTTTGTTTTGAAAATGAAACAAAACTGAAAGTGAACAAAAGATTTATTGACCATCTAAAGCAGCAATTTTCTTGTAGGATATAATCTACCAAGATACGGTAAAGCATCCACTGTTTGCCTCTCTAATCTCGAATATTAAACCTCTGCATTGGTTTGTATCATGTAAAGCATTTGTTTTTTCTGTCTGAACATCAGCATAGGGCAGAGAGAAACAAAGCAAGAGCTCAGGCAGAGAAAAAAGATGGATAAGGTGGAAGAAGTGTGAGATAAGCAGCCAGTGCAGCTGTGTTTCTGTGGGGTGTGTAGCTCTACTCGTGACTTCGCTGCGGCACGCAGACAAGGAAACAAGGTGTGATTAATTCTTCCCCAGCCTGCTTGACCTCCGTCTGGGGGAGCGTTCCCCAGAAAGGAGGCTGCAGCCTGACGCAGCGCAGCCTGGCCCGCCTGCTTTCACTCCCTGGATCAATAGCAGACTGGCAGGTCAAGCTCTTCATGAGAAACTGTACCAGCCAATGTGAAAGACAACTACACTGTAAAACGTTTGAAGGTGGTTCAACTTGAAAATGTAAGTTCACCTGCTGCCGTTCAAATGCAATTTAAGTCAACAAGAAAATTGTTTTGGTTTTAACTCAGAAATTAAAGTTAGTGAAGTTGATTTAACAACAAGAGACAAATTGTCTAAACATTGTTTTTAAGTTCATTAATCTTGAATTGTGAGTTTTAACTTAATGCTGTAATTTAAATCAAATTATTTCACAATATGCAACAAAAAATCTGTCCTCTCCTAGTTAAAGAGACACATTTCTCTATTATTTTCACTCACAATATCAAGTTAAAATAAATACTTATTTTACTTTAGGATAATTTAAATTCTTGTTTCAAATTTCATGAACAAAATTTCTGATCTGATAATGAATTTTATTAAACTTCACAATAAATTCAGCTCAAAAACATTTAATGTGAACAGGACATTATCCTCAAGGTTTAAAATAAACATTTGCCTTAATAACACAGGAGTCAGATCAATGTAACTCACTTCCATCTCAGGAGACAAAAACAAGCCGCTAAGCATTCTGGGAAATGGTTCTCATACCTGTCTTGTCTTCAGTTTTTTAAGTGCTAACCTAAAAACTCTTGTAGGTTTGACAAGATTAATAAACAGTTAACACAACTCACTACTGGAGGTTTATCTTTCACAAACTCACATTTAGGTTCAAAACTAAAACTCACTGAATTTATTTGAAGATAGTAGACACAACTAAATGTGGCTCACATGTTTTACAGTGTACCCACTCAGACGTCATTGATCTCTGGGTTTTCACTGAGCGGATCTCTAAACGGGTCGGATCAATCAGCTGAGATGGAGAGTGGATTCCCTAAAGTGTTACCAGGATCCAGGTCTCAGTTTGACAATCACCTCTGAGCGCTCCACAGTCCCGCACAGTGGGGTGGCAACTAGATACATTTATTCAGTTACTTCTGGAAAAAATTTACTTTTAGGAGTATTTTATATGATTTATGTTTACTTGAGTAACTTTATTATAAAGTATCGCTGCTCTTACTTGAGTAAAATATCTGGATACTTTTCCCCACAATAACTCCACTGAATGAAGAAACGTTTGAACCAAACATTCACCAGACACAGACACACACCTGCAGTTTTTGTTGAAGTTTTGTATTGAAAACTTATAAAGTTGTAAAAAGAAAACTCCACCTCTATATCTTTGCACAATATTTTGCCTGATTTTATTTAGTAATTATGGTATTTATGTGAATTATTTTCATTTTAGTCTTTAAAGTACCAACATTTCCACAGACATTTACATCTTGGTCCGTCTGATGATGTCATTTTTAAATATTAAATGATTGTTTTGATCAGTTACTCTCGAGTAGACTTTTTACCAAATACTTTTTTATTTGAATAAAGATATGTTAAAGTAGTGCTACTCTTACCCTAGTTCAGTTTTTGTGTGATCTACCCTCCTCTGCCTGTATCGTTGTTGGGATTATTACTCGGCCTCTCTTTCACCAGGAGGCTGGCTCTCAACCCCCTGGTATTTTGTTTGCATGGCTTGAAAAAAAGAAACTCTGAATCCCTCTTTAAATAAGGCAAAACTACTTATTCAAAGCTAAATTGGAGCCTAATTATCTTTGTCGCAGCTGCAGGTAAATTTAGATAAAAGTTTGCCCTGTGCAAATTTGAGAACAAAAAGAGGAAGAGAACAATGGGTGTGACTCAGCAGAAAAATTAAGTGTGAGTCAACCTCACTGGAGGCTCCATCGCTCAACCAGCGTCTGCTTGCTGCCATCGTTTATGTGATAGGAAGGTGATGGGAAGTAACAGAGTGTAAATTAATGTGTGAAAGAAGCCATCAATTAGGGCTATTTCCCTCAGCTTAGGAAGCTAACATAAATCAAAACAAAACTCTGTCCTGTCTCTTTGCCACATTTGTCTGGAGGGAGACTCTTGCACAATATGTCTCCAAACTTCGCAGCTTTCAGGAATTGAAGATTTTATTTGGCCCCGTGTCCCCGGGCGAGAAAGCACACAGATTTGTTTTGACTGAACGACCCTTGACATCGAGGTGCATATCTCGCCGTCCGCCTGCCGTCAGGTAGGTTTCCCTGTCCCTACGCAGGCCCAGGCCCCACAGCGCTTCTCTACCGAAACAGCTTTTTCTTCTTCTTCTGTCACTGAGGACACAGAAACACCGTGCAGCAACTGCTGACTGCTGCGTGACTTTCTGTTGCGCAGCACCTGTGTTGTCTCTCCTTGCTGACTGACCGAGTCAAGGACGGCACAGCCACAGGGCCGCTGCCTCTCTGCTGCCACTGCGAGGTGAGACTCCTCCAGTCGACCCCGAGGGAGGGGCTCATGCGTTTCAGTCTGCAGCTTTTGCAGGAGGACAGCTGGAAAATAAAAAAGGAAACCTAAGTTATTTTTAGCCTCGTATTCATATGCAAAAAAAAAAAAGCAACAAAAAAAAAACTTCCCCTGATTCTGACTCTGGTTGATGCTCCTACCAGCACAACATTCAATTAGGTATTTATTTACTTTTCTTCATTGACATTATTAGTTACAGTTTACGTTATAATTAAGTTGGACAATTTGGATATTTTAAAATGGAAATAAAAATAAAAATCACACACAACCAAAACCATAAATAAATTGGACTGTGAAATCTCCATAAACAAAATTCCTCTTTAAAAAATATCAGTCATGATGGAAATTATGGAGCTAATTTTAATTTATTGTGCAATTAATTTATTTATTGCTTATTGTGACAGGCTTATACATGATTTCATGTATTTATGAGTTCAGATCTGATAAGTCAGGCATGTTTTTGAAGATTTATATTTTCCCTCTCATCCTCTGGCCCCTTCATGAATTGGAAATGTGTGTGTGCGGGTGTGTGTGTGTGTGTGTTAACCTCCACTTTCAGTGACAGGTGGGCGTTCCCGATGCAGCTGATTGCTCTCAGGTGTGAGAGCCTGAGATCATAAGGAGCTGTATGACGACCACTCAATGCCTGATGACCAATCTGTACTGGTGGAATCAAACCAAACATTCAGGCTCCATGTTGTTTTCTGTGTTTCTTTAGATCCACATCTCCAGTGTCCACAAAGCCAACACCAAAGTCTCCATATTTCCCTGTAAGAAGCTCCTGCAGCTCCTGTTACCTGTGAGATCTTCTCTCCCACACGTCATCTGTCAACATGCAGGTGACGTATCTTCTCTGGATCAACAACTTCACTTACCTCTGAACCAACAGGATCTTCCACCTCTGCGCTGTTACCTCTCCTTGAGCCGGCTCTAATCTCATTCTCAGAACATTTCCTCCATTATTCCTGCCGCTTCGCTAACATCTCTTCCTCTCATCCTTTCAGACGAACTGACCTTGCCAAAACAGATTCCGGTTACTTATTTAATAAATGTCAAAACCTTGCTACGCTGTCACAGTGGTTTCTGCATCTGGGTCAAAAAACTAACCTCGACAATGATGAGAAGAAATTGGTGGATGCAACGGACACAGAAAATAAAAAAATGCTCTGATTGGGGATCAAAATGTAACATTTGGCCTGGATGTGGAACACGACGTGTCGCTGCACAGGATCCTGAACAAGCCATCCTCACTGTAAGACATGATGGTTTGAGATTGGAGCAAGGTTCATCATTTCAATTAAAGCATGAAAGAATGGCCCAGTTAAAGTCCAGACCTAAATCCAGTCTATCCAGATGGACAAAGCTGGTCCAGACATATCTAAAAAGACTTGAAGGTGTAAGTCTGGTGGAAGCTCCTCCAAATAACTTTCACAGTTCCAGGGGTGCTGTGTACAAACCCTTGGGAAACCTTTTAAAGTTTCAATTGCAAAAATGTTGAAAATAATTTTCCCTTATGGATCATTTTCTCCTGTTCTATGCTCTACTTGTGTAGTAAAATGGCAAAATGTGAACTATAGGTCGGCCAAATTTTGCTGGACGATAAATTGTCCCAGAAGTTATCGCGTTAAACGATAATGTTGTTCTAATGAATATTTAACACAAGACATTTTAAATATCCAAAACAAATAAACAAAACAGAATGAAATAAAATTAATTATGATGTCTATGTAAATAAGCTTGTCTTTTAAAAAAAGGGCCTGTTGAAACCAAAGCATCAGACTGAAGACTTTGGTCATCTAGTTTTTGGTAGAAAGAGAAAAATCTTGGAAATGGAAATTGTTTTGTTTTATTTATCATTAATTGTGACAAGCCTGACTATAGCCTCCCTAAACATGTTGGGTAGAACTGTGCTCCTCTGTTCAACACAAATATCCGCCCAAATAGCTTTTAAAAGAATGAATCATTCGCATTCAGCTCCAAAATAACGTTATTAATTCTTTTTGCTTCCTTTCAAACTCGTTCACTGGACCAGACGCGACAATAAGTAGAACAAATGTAGTTGCGGATCAGCCTGTGATTGCTGAATGTTTACACTCCAGTTAATACAACGGGCCCCTCCAGAGTCGAGCCTCTAATTAGCAAAATAAAGCCTTGATTTCTGCTTCTAATCCAGAGTTTGTGAAGAAGGCAGCGGCACAGGGGGAGGAAGAGGAGGAGGTGGCCTGATGCGCGCCCCCGTGTAGCGCACAGGAACGGGCCGCTTGGTGAAGGAGGAAGGACCTCTGATGTGCCAAAAGATGAATCAAGTGAGCCAGAGGGTGAAACACAGGAAGTTAGACCTACAAAATAAAATATTAAACGCTTTTTTTTAAATTATTTTTATCTGAGGTCAAAGCTGAGTCAACAAAAGAGGCAATTCTCAAACTCGCTTTGCGCATTTAATGTCGTAAAATAAGTGAGGAGTCAAATATAACAAAATCATAATTTAGAGGAGAGGAGTAAGTTGTTTAAAAACATTCTCAGGGAAAAGCAGTGCGCAAAGGGGTGCGCGCAGTCAGTGCGACGTTTTGCACCAGAAACTACAAATGGTTTTATTTTGAAAGCGTAATGGGGAACAGTGGCGTCGCTTTGAGCTTCACCTTGTATGGCTGTTGTTACACTGGAGACTACGGAGGAGAAAAAAAGGGAGCGAATGTGCGCTTTAGCTGGGAGAGAGAGAAAGAGGGGAGGGAGGACAGCGAGTGCGCGAACAGGCAGCAGCCAGGCGGGCACAGCAGCAACAGCGGCTGAGCATCTTTCCTCCGATCCTCGCCTCCTGACTCTGTTTCTATCATTTATTTTGGTGCCAAATTTCTGCGTGGCGTGTGCGCCTCCGGTGGAGCCCCTCACAGCGCGGGGCTGAAGTGTCCAGAAGCGTCCGGCGACCGTTCACCTCCTGCCGCTCACTTTCCTCCGGAGCTCGGTTTATTCTTAGCTCAGCTGCAAGAGACACACAGAGAGAGAGAGAGTGGGAGACTGTCCTTCCGGTACTCTCTCTTATTTCTCCCAGTTTCGTGAATATTTAATGGAAAATGGCGATCTGCGCGCAGTCGATCGGCGTTTTCTGCCTCTTCGCCGTACAAACTGTACTTATTATATGCGTCTCCACACCGACAGCCGGGACCCACCACTTCCCACAGCACTACACGTAAGTACTAAGCGCTGTTTAGGTGTAAGGGTAGGAGGGGGAGGGCTGAAGTAGGACAGGTGGCCCCCAACAAGGCTGTGTGCGCAGTTTACCTCGCAGGATCTGATGTTTCCTCGTGCTCCGTGTGATGCAGCGAGATCAACATCAGTCCCCACGCATCCTGTTTTATAGAGACATCTAATAGCGATGCTGAGAATCATTGTAAATATGGCATCGTGGTGCACAGACACGTGCTGGAGGCGGATTTCGAGAAACATTAATAAAGGGATGAAATGGAAAATGGAAATTTGTTTGGCTGTCTCTGCATGTGGGAGAACATCCGATCTAAGCTTTAATTAAAGTCCTCCGGATAACACACACATACACACGCACACGCACGCACGCACATAGTGGGAATAAGAGAGTGTAAGTAAAAGCTGATGTTTTAAACTTATTCTATACCAGAAACTCAACATGCATGGATATTATGAAAATCAGGAGCTCTTATAAGGCCAGCAGTTCATGAAGATGATGGCTTGTGCAGATTTGTTGTCAGTAAAACCTGAAACTGAAGCAGGAAAACTGAAGCTTGACTTTTGCAGCGCACCTGTTGGGAAACAGTTCCGACAACTGAGCTTAATGCAAAGCCAACTTACTTCTCCTTGAGAAAATGAAGGGTGAATATTGGTTGATCAAAGCATAATCTAATTACCACATTTCTAAGGTGGCAACACATCAGTTGTTTTTTAAAAAAAAATCTATTTATTTATCCCTTTTTGCTCAATAGTAAACCCTTAAAGTGCATCAGCTGCTGAACTCTGGAGGACATTTGATGAAAGTGTTTATTTCTGATGTCATTGTGTACATTTGTCTCAAAGGAAGAGAAATAAAAATATATTTTAGTGACTCCTGATGCATCCTGCTGGATTATCTGGTGAAAATCTCCAGGCGTTTGTTAGTTTGATGTCCAAGGTGACTTTCAGTACAACTACCATTGACTCAGATTAGCTGGATCGCTGATTTGGTTGTTTAAGCCCAATGAAAAAAGGTGGCGCAGGAAATTTCTGTCATTCAATTGTTGTTCGAAGAGCTTCTGAGTTGATCCCCCCCATTTTTTTTTTTTTTTAAGGAGTATCTTATTTCTCCCTCCCTTCAGGTCTGAGGTGCCCTTGTTTAAGTCTGTATTATATTCAGCTTCCTCTTGGGGTTTTTAAACTGGGTTTTGGGTCACCCACATTACGTTTGCCAGGATTTGCTACATAATTGAAGCATGTGTGTGTCTTTGTATGCAGCTTCTGAGCCAACCTATCTGAGTTTTTTTATTTGATTTGAAGACTAAGTGAATTTCTCAGCAGCGCTCGCATTTTCTGAAAACTCAGATTGCATGGTGGTAATGCTTCAGTATGTACTTCAGTGTGTTTCTAGCAGAGGGAGTAGTTTCTATGTGTTTAAATGATGTGGAGAAATCGGTTCTGATAGCAGTTTTTCCTCCCCAGAAAGTAAGTCTTTCCAATGATGGTAAAATATCAACAGCAATCTTGTCAAAATGTTATTTCCACACATCAAAAAATAGTCAACCTGCTGCCCTAATGGATATTTGAGTGTGGCAGTGCGAGTGATGAGATCCATCGCAGCAGAATGGACACAGTGATAGCATGTTGCCGGCACACAGGTCTCCCATCCGAACTCATTTCATCACATTTGCTGCTTTTCCGTAATGTTGGGCCGGGCATAAATCAGCATGCGTTGAAAAAAACACATCAAAAACACAGGGGAACAAATGGCGGCGTTTCTACAACTACATCATAGAAAGAGGCAGAGAGCACGCAGTCGGCTTTAATGTGCTGAACCATGAAAACTTCTTTGTTTTAAAAAAAGATATCACAGCTTTCATTACACACGAGGTCTAAAGGCGTGCGTTTAGCATCAGGCCCCAGTAGTGCATATAATTTCCTAAATAACCGTGTCCTGATATCTCAGTAGCTGGAGTTCTGCACATCTGAGACTGGAGGATGTGTTTCTCATTCGATTTAGTCCAGTAAAACTCAGAAGTCATGATAAAGTAGTTTGGAAAAAGAACATTTTAACAGATATTACTTGACTGCTTATTTCCTCCGGCAGTTCAGATGTTCCCTGTAGTTAGAGATGCAGCAATCGAGCTTTTCCCGAACAATTTGGATCTTAACTTCTTCTGATATTTTCATCCAAGAATTAAAAGAGAAAAAGTGTGGCAGGCTTTTTTTTTTTTTTAATTCAGGTACAGGTTCTGAATCCAACTGGGCCTTAAGTGCCTTTAACCTCAATAGGAATGTATTTTATTTAACTATAACACGTCTATTAAAGTGCAGGCTGTTGCTTGACACAATCATTGACAGAAAATACATTTTTAGTGAACAGAAAAAACAGATCTTTAAATAATTTATAAAACTCAAATCAACTGATTGATTTGTGCATCTATTTCTATTTATTATTTTTTTTACCACATGGGACAATATATGGACATAGCTCCAATTTTTATTAGCTTGATTAGTTTGATTTCTGATTTAAATTTAATTTCAGTGCTTTTAATGTAACACCCCCTTTGTATTGATCATTTTACTAATTTTTTGCTATTTTTGGGCTTCTGGATAGAATTAGAGATAAATATAGTGTCTGTTTTTCTAGCTAGCTAGCTAACCAGCTAGCTATTTATAAATGTAAACTTTTCTGTATTGCCATTGAGTTTTCAGTTTTCTTTAAAGTCTGACCTGCTGATTTCCATTTTGACCAATTCCAGGGTCTCATTTTATAGATTGTAACACAAAAAAATGATCTGCAGCTTCTATGATAGATGTATGAGTTTTGAATCCAGTGGAAAGTTAAAGAATTACTTTCATCATTCTTTATAAAGTTCATCATAACGGAGCTTTCCTTTCGTCTGTCGCCACGTGCTTGTTCAAGAGGATTACTTAGAAACCTTTTTATAAATCAGCAGAGTAAACTCAACTTGACTGAATTATTTTATTTCTTTGGTCAAATTTGAATATATATCATAGATACTGAAACTATTTGACTGAATTCAACTATATCACTATATTGGTTCTGTTTTTATGTTTAGTGCCTTGTTCAGTAATTTGTTTTGAATCAACACTATATAATACATTTTTATTCAAAATTTATGTCTATAAACATAAATTCAGGAAGTGGATCAAAGTTCTTGTTGGTTGTTGAAGAGTTTTTAGACCAAAATGTTCTGAGTTTGTAGCTTTGATGGATTTCAAAAACGTTTTTTTAAGATATTTGGCTGATTGATTGATTCATTAATTTCTACTTATAAACTCATTTGGTTTCCCACCATATATTTGAGTTTGATCATCAACATGAGCAAATTGATAATTGTTGTTAATTAGTCAATATCAGCACCACATGATCACAATTAGTTGTTTTGAATTCAACTAATATGAATGAATTACAAAATCCTCACCATATTCATCACAGCATATTGACCAAACTATTAAAATAGTTCACCATGTTCATAGAGAACATGGTGAACTAGTTTAGTTTTTATGCATTTAATTAAGTCTGATTTATCAATATTTGACCTCCCAATCAATAATCAGAGCCAAACAGTTTTCATTCATTCATTTAAACCATTTTTTATTTTGATCAGCAGTATACATGTGAGTCTCTTTGAAACTGACCTTCTAGTTTGTTTTTGGTAAATAACTAATTTAATGATGAGTTAAACTAGAGATTCAGAGATCAGGATTTTTCTGGCTCAGACGGTTTGTTGACACGTTCGTTGGCTGAAAGTGGTAGTCAGTCTTAGTTTTGATCTTTTTTTTCCCCATCACTCAGAGGTAATTATGGGAAAATTAGCAAATCCCAGTCTGACCAATTGACTGTTGGATCTAAAGCTTTAGCGTGTTAAAGATCGTCTAGCCTAGGGACTGAAGTATTGCCTGGACTCGTAGTGTCCTGCCTTTTTTCTGACCTTTTCATAGTTAACGCTCTCACTCTGCCTCCTTCTCCCTCTTTAGAAAACTTCTCGTTTGCTCTTAAACTTGTGCGATAAACACAGACAAACCGTGCGTCCATGTTTCGCTCTGTTGCTTCTCACTCCCCACTTTTGGCAGCAAGGCAGTTTTCTGCGTTCTGTTAACTCTGCCTTCTTCCTTCTCATCTTGTGAGCAAATCTGACATTTGAAGATGACATTTGTTTCTGTCATCGTATTAACAGACAAGCGACCACATTGTGTTGAGATGTTGATGCGACTGATTGGTTATCTTCAAAAGGTTGGCAGCCGGTGGCTGGACCGTGAACGCATGACAGAGTTTATTCATCTGATTGCTGAAAGCTTTTAAACTGTTTTGCGAACTGAGCAGCACACATCCAGGTTGCCAGGCTGGCTGCTTCTTTTTAAAATGATCTAAATCTGGATCCATTAAGTCATTTGTTGCTCTGCGAGAGATATACAGTGATGAGCTCCAGGCGTTTGATCTCTTAATTCCCAACTTGGCTCCGTCTAACGGAGAGCAGCTCCTGCCTAGGGTGCACTTCTGTCAGACCCCAGCAATTTTATTACGAAGCTGGAGATCCGAAGCTGAAGCAAGACAGGCTCAGTCGCCGCCGGTCCTGCCAGGCCCAACCAGATAGATGCATGCAGGATTTGACGGGCGAAGGAAGTGCTGATGAGAAAGTTGGACATTAGGACAAGGATTGGTCCAGATAGGAATCCGGAAACATTGGCACAGATTGTGGCAGCTTTCCAGCAGAACACACTGGGGACAGACACACGTACTCACTACATTCATATGTACTGACAGGGAATTGTGTGAAAACCTGTTCAGATGCAGATGTTGAGGGACGTGTGTTTTATTTATTTTTTGCAGAATGATTCACTGGGCCGGACGCATTGAGAAGGAGCTGGAAAAGGTTCTTCAGCACGTCACCGGAGCTCAGCAGATGAGATCGGTAAGTTGACGTCACGCGAACATGTGATGAGCTGCGTTTCCTTGCATTATTAATCAGATTCCTCTGGGCTTGGTTGTACAACATAAATGTGTGTGTGTGAGTATCAAAGGCTGCAAAGGCACAGCAGAAAACAACAAGCTTTTTCATCTTTATTTACAAGCAAATGCCTTTAACTTTATAAGATTTTCTTTCATTTAACTATAAGTTGACACATTCATGGACAGAAAATGGTGGGAGTTTTAAGTCCTGATGCATTTAGTGAACTCAAGAAACTGATCTTTCAGTGTTTGAACCGTTTATAAAAGTCAGTCAACTGATCGATTGGTAAATCTCTTCTAATATATTCTCTTATTTAAGCACATATGACATTCAACAACAGCTCTAATTCTTATTAGTTTAATTTCTGGTTCAATGTAACTTAAATTTAATTTAAGTGCTTTTTGTTTTGAGATTGTTGCTCTTCTGGTAGTATTTTTTGCACTGTTTGAGCTTCTGGATAGCATTGGGGATGAATATAGTAACTGTGTGTCTGCATTTTGAACTATGCTTGAAATACACATTCAAAATAAAAATGTATCAATTTATCTGTGTAATTTTATCAAGTCTATGATGTTTATCGATATTTTTTTCCTCAAAGTATTGATTTTTCACCCGCGAATATCGAAACATTAAATCCTACTTTGAGTTTCATGTCTAATCCACATGAATTAAATTACAGCTATCACACAACATTTTTTACCCAGTTGCACATGTACATTAAAAATGACATTTAACAAACAACCAGTTACAATTAATTAAATAAAGAAATGAAATAGACAAATTACATTATCTAATATAAGTGAATAAGACAAAAAGGTTCATTTTATGTAAAACCAAATACACAAAGCCACAGAATTGACATTTAAACTAAGCAGATGTACAACAAAAACGTTTATTACACCAGTATTACACCATCAGTTCAATTAATTCAATCCAAGTCCATGAAACGGTTAAGAAATGTCACCAAAATCACCCTGTCCCTCTAAAATCTTTCAGAAAATCTTAAAAATGTATCGAATTGTTTCATTTGCTGAATATTGTGATATATATCATATTGTGAGCAGAATATTGCATATTATACTTTATTGTGAGATTAGTGTATCTTCAGCCCGAGTTGATATACCTTTATAGAAATGGAAAAAAATGTTAGAGGTCAAACTTTAAGTCAAAACATGCCAAAAAGTGAAATCGTTGCCCAAGACAGGCTGCATAGTAAAGTCTCCAGCTTAAGTTCGTAAAGTAAAGATTTATATGATAATATATTCTGTGGGAAGAAGGATGTCAGGAGAACTGCTTGTTCAGTTCAGAAGCAAGTCAGATCCCCACTGAGGGATTTAAAACTGTTTTTAAGGTAAACAACCTGGATGTAACCTCAACCATTTGTAGGAAAACTCTTACTTGAAACACGGACATTTAATCAGCATTTGGGTTGGATACTGAAATTCTGCTCCAGTTCTGACCAGCATTGTTGATATGATTCAAAAGGATATCGCTCTTCCTATTTCTGCAAACAATAATCACTGGAGTGATAATTCATTAGACGTTCAGTGATTGTGTAAGTGTATCTTTTCTCCACATAATGAGTGGATTTTGCTTGTTAGGATTTAGTTGCGCTGCAGTAACATGGTGGCAAACCTTAATTACAACAGCACAACTTATCATGCTACTCAAACTCAGTCAGTCTGCAGTAATTGTGTCATTTCATTTGGCCTTAAAAGTAACTTCACATGTGGTCGTTAAAATCTAAGTGGCTCAGCAACTGAGTAGCTAATTGTTGTGATGAAACAAAAAGACAAACATTAGGAGTGAGCACATGAAATAATGTCATCTTTTTTGCTCAGAAAACGCATATATAATTAAGAAGCGTTGTAAAAGAAAGTGTCTTTTTTTTAAACTTCATGCTTGCATTTGTCTTGGTGGCCTGACTGTTGACTTCCTGTTGAAGACACAGTACCTGTAACAAGCCTGCACCGATTTATTGGTGCCGATTTCCTTAATTTTGGGAAATTGGTAATCGGCCGATGCTTACATGTGAAGCCGATCTTATCCACAGATCTTATCACCCTTGGGAAAGATCTAAAAATCAACCACTGTCTTCTTCTGCTCTCCAGTTAGAGACTGACAGACCGGTTTACCAGGTCATGTCTGTAGTCAACAATAGTGACCCCACTGTTGCCAACTCAGCAACCTTCTTGCTTTCTTGCTACATTTAGCAACATTTCAGACAAAAAAAATTGGTGTCAGCCAAAAAAGGAATCATCAGGTCAGGCTTTTTAAAGATCGGTAATCGACAATCGGTGCACCTCTATCTGTAGCCTCAATTACTGTTTTCAGTGGAGAGACAGTTTCTGGTGGGTGAGGAGAAACACTTTCTTCAGAGATTATCCATGTTTCCTGCAGAGATGATCTTGATAGTGAAGGTGGTCGCTACAGCCTTTTTATGTTATCAAGTAACACATTTCTGCTAAATATTTTTTTGTCAAGAGAGCTTTTCTTTATATTTCTAGAGCCATAGTGATAATCTTCAGCACAGTTCAGTTACATTCACTGCCATCAATCCATACATGGAAGCATTTCCTGTTAGAGAGGTTCACTTACGAGGCTGTTTTTTTTTTTTTTGCTGTTTCTGAAAAGTAAATTATAACATTTCTGGCCGATGGTGATTTATCTTTCATACTTTTAAAATGTTAATGTTTTCTAGCTCTAAAATGTATCTATTTGCTCTTTTTTAAAAGGTTTTATTGGCTCTAGTGGCTTTTATTTGATAGTTAATTGACAGAAAAGTGGGTAATGAGAGAAGGGGGAAGACATGCGGCAAAGGTCACCAGGCTGGGAATCGAACCAGCGACAGCCGTGTCGAGGACTAGGGCCTCCATATGTGGGTTGTGCTAAACCGTGGCGCCACCTCAGCACATCCCAATATTTGCTCTTTAAATGGAAACTGGAAACATTAAACACTTGATTAGTTTTCCTTTAAGAAACGTTTTGGTAACATGACGCTGTCATACACATGTTATAACACATGTTATGAACCCAAAGGAGTCTTCATGAATGGTTATGACTGTTGTCATGAAGTGTCATTTGGTAAATAATGACACTTTTAATGCAAAGTTGTACTAAAACGTGCATTAAAAGCTCACTAAAAGTGGCAGCCTTGCATTAAGCAATGCAATGCTTATGACAACGGTCATAACCATACATGAAGACTCTGTCATGAATGTTATATCCGGTTTCTGACAGTGTCATGTCAGTCTTGCCACTTTTTTGTATTCTTTTACATAAAAACACATGCGAACCAAATAAAATTCATGAGATGGGCAGACTCTCCAGAGTGCAGATTTGGTTTTACTGTGTCTCCAGTATCACAGTTTCTGTGTAACATGTGTGTATCTTGTGGCAGAGCAGATGGTTGAGCGCCGTGTTATTGACACTGTTTCATCGTACTTCTGCAATGTGCACATTTGCCATGCTTCCAGGGTTTGTAATGCACCCTGAGATAAATGCTTCATTATTGCTGTTTGGGTGAGTGTGATTCATCGGGCCCGTGTGACGCCTGTGGCTTTAATGCTAGCAGTAACAGTGGGTTGTGTAATAGCTGGTCGTATGGCGGCGACATTGATGGATCCCAGAGAGGAGGAGGAGAGCTGGCGGAGCTCGTCCCGGTGGAAAGGGTAATGACCATTAGTTGATATAAGGCAGACGCTCTGAGTGTCTGATATAGCAAGGTTGATTTTAGCACTTATCCAGTGTAAACACAGCAGAGCGGAGCATTTACCTGTCAAAATGTTTGCTTTTCACAGTGCGTGTAAATATTTTTCTCAGTACTCCTGCTGAGTAGTGCTGAGGAGTAGACTTACTAAGTAACACGGCTTCAAGGTGAAAGTGTCTTGACTCTGTTCGATAGAAATCCTGCATCTCTGAGCTATAAGGTGTGAAAAAAGCTGCTGGTTTGGACATGGTGTACTGCAGATGTTGAAGGTAACAGGTGAGATTTTTAAAAACGTTTTGTTAGCTTGAAAAATGAAAAAGTTTTCTCAACCATTAGCAAAAAATTTGGATTCGTCTAGAATAGATGAGAGGAACAAATTGACATTTGTTTCCCCTACAATGTGTTGCTTTAGGGCTTTTCTGAGAAGAAAGGTTAAGACTTGTGATAAAGTGCCGAAATATTAAAGTTAAAAAAAAGAAGAATAAGGCGGATAAGTCATATTATTATGGTTGCTAAAATCTACAATTAAGTCCTTAATTATTCATATCCCTGATGGAATAATTAAGGATATTGACAAACCTCAATTTTATCTTAAAGTTCATCCCAGAGGCAACACATATAACTAAAAACCAGAGCTTTTATGCAGCTTTTATTACAAATATTCCATCTTTATTAGGTCCTTTGCATTCTTGCACACAGTGGGTTTGCAGTAATTAAATAAAACTATTCTGTTTTCTGAGACAGAAACCCAAACTAACTAAAATAGAAACAGGCGGATTAATTTTTTATGACAAAATCTGAAGTTAGAATCAGGCTGGAAAGTTGCAATTGGTGCAAATCTATAAGAGGAAGTGGCATTTTTCTCCGGTAATAAATAAAATTTAATACATTTAAACACCAAAATATTAAAAGTTGATGATGCATCCTGATAATGTTTAGTTTTTAAATGGAAACAAGATTTCAATCAAGCTTTTTTGCTATGATTGATTTGATCACTAATCCTAATTAACACAAAACTGTACAAGTTAATGCTGCTTTAGTTTTGTTAGAAAGCTCTTTGTGGCTTCCAGTTGTGGTTTTTCTAAAAGTGGGACGCGGTTTCTCATGTTTAAGTGAACCGATTGTTTCTGAGTATCAAGTTGATGCTCAGCGCTCCGTAAACGTGAAGTTCCTCGTATTTAAACCAACTGAGTCAACAAGTGTGTGAGGTTGTGTCCGTTAGCCAAACCCAACGAAGCCTGTCTCGCTCTAAAAGTGTTACTACCAGAGATGTCTTGTGTTGGCTGCCCATATGGCTTTGTGTGTGTATGGGTGTGTGTGTGTGCTGGTCTGACGGGGTGCACAGACTGTGTGTGAAAGAACATTTATCATTGCCCCAAACAGGAGTCGTCACAGGGTGTGCTAAATGGCCCAGCATGCCTAGAAAAGCCATTTTCTAAATGGATGCCTCTCTCTTTACGTGTGCCTGATAGAAATCTTCCCAGGGCTATGCCGGCTCGTAACAAGATTGCCTCCCTCTGCGCCCCCTTCCTTTTCATGCGCAGTTTATTCTCACATGAGACAAAAAAAAAATGTAAAGTGTGTGCAAATTATTTCTGGGTTTGTCTTACATGGAGGGACACAAGTGAACCAAGTTGAATGTATTGCGCTGTGCTCAGTTCCCGCTCCTGCTTGAGATGTTATCTTTTCTGACAAGCAAAGTAGCGGACGAATGTGGGAGTGAGGCCGAGGTCTGAATCAGAAAAATAACTATATTATTTCTATGTATATATATATTTTTTGGTCCAAAATGATTTTTAAACTCCCTCAAATTTGCTGTAGACAGGTTAAGTCAAGCTCTCATTGTTGAGACGGAGGGTGAGTGATGTAGAGGAGGTGGACGTTTCAAAATGGAGAAACGTGGCGCTCAGATAGACGAGGCGAGTGGGCGACTGGGAGCCGAGGAGGTGGGCATTTTAGAAGGTGCTGGGGGGGCACTGAACGATGGCTTGACAAGTGAGACGGATGTTCATGTGTGTCAAACTTCCTCAGACGGATAAACTCAAATGTGAGCACGCAGAAGCTGCTTACGGTCCTTATCTTGCTCGTCTTGTTGAGCTGCTGAGTTTGATGTTCTGCAGTATGTAGAGATGAGAGGCGCTGATGGACACTTCCTTTGTTTTCATATCCTGAGGCACATTCACAATAGTGCGCCCACACTCATAAGCTGTCATTAGAGATGCTTTATCAGAGATACAGGCTAAGCTTCAACAATCAGATTAGTCCAGTAATCACTGTTTTATTATTAGCATATTTTGTGGTATTTTAGGTGAAAATGCAGAGCAGTTACTGGTTCCTGGCTCCAAAATGGGAATTGTTTGTGAATTTGTTTTTCTTTTTTCATGAATGGTTAGTGTTTTGTCAAACCACAACACTAGAATGTATGTTAGACAATGCCTTATAACAGGAATGAATGAAGAAAATGTATTAAAGAATGTTACTCAGAAGAAACAAGGAAAGAAAATATCCAAAAACACTCAATGTTTCACATTTATAAGCTTGATTTGTGTGAGTAGATGCTTCTTTAGATTCCTGATTCTAATGTTTCTGTTTTAAGGTTTACAGAGGAAAGAGTTGCATAAAAGATTCAGTCGATGGTCAAGGCCTGAAGCTTTCCTCTAATTAAAATAAAACAAAAAAAAGTTGTTTTTTTGTAAAATCCTTAGAAAGGCATGTCAAATGGACAAGAGTTGGCGTGTGTGTTAGTTATATAAACAACCTACTAGAGACAACCTGGCTGTTTGTTTTGTGCTTTATATAGAGTTAAGGTTGATTTCTACAGCACTTTGTGATTGTATGTCTGTAAAAAACGCTTTATAAATAAACTTTACTTACTTACGTTTTAATGGCTAACACAAGTTTCTCAGGCTGCTAAAGTTTTATGAAGTAATATTTAACTCTTTTTTTTCTTTAATTTAATTTTAACAATCATTTAATTTAATATTTGTTGTCATAGTGCAAGTTTTACAAAATTGTTGTAGTTCCTTGAGGGAAAAGACGAAATCAAAATAAAATAAAATGGATTAAAAATGTAGAAGATAAATTCAAAGAAACAAGCAAAATGTACTAATATTTATAATATTTTGCAGGTTTGAGATAAGTAAGACCTATTTCAAATTGATAAGTGTTTGATAAAGATGCATTGCTATCATTATTATTTTAATAATTACTATTAAATGTGTGATTGAATTTTAGCTTTAACAGTAGATGCTTTTGTTTTACTGAAAATATAAACAATTGGATCATATTATTTCTTCTTCCTAAATATTGGAGCATAAAGTATTTTTAAAATTATACCAGGTCATGCTTTATAAGTACTTTAAAATATGCATAATTTTTACTATTTATATTTTCTGTTGGAAATTAAGACAATATTTTTCATGCAAATTAGTCACTGGTTAAAATGTTCAACATTCTAACAATTTAAAACACAAGAAAAAGAGGATTAAACTCACTAAACGCTTAGCATTTCAGGCTAAACACGTTTAGCCTGAAATGCTTGAGAATATGTTGTAGTTTGAACAAATGGCGACGTTTCCCTCTGAGAGATTCTGAACTCCTAAAGTAAAGTTTATGAGTAAATATACTGAGCCGAATTCTCCGCTTGCATTTCATAAAACCTGCACTTTTCACAAACAGATGGGCTCATAGTGTCAGGGCGATTTCCACGGTTTTAGCAGAGCACGACTGTTAAACATGTTTAAAACGATCAGTCCAAGTGAAACTGAAATTCATTTCAATGAGAAGAGTCTAGTCAGCATGAATAATTTAAGCTGCAGAAGAGGACGGATCCTGAACTCCTTGGTTTCAGGCTGACGCCTGGCGGCCCGGCTCTGTTAGGGTGCGTCTTCTCTGCTGCCATGCTTCGTCATCTCCGTGTTTGTTGCTCTGGATGAAACCTGAGAGCGGCTTCTCAATCGATGTGAAGGGGAGACAGATTGCCAAGAGATGCTTTCAGCGTTTGCTCAGTTTTTGTATGAGCTTCATGTGCTCTGTATTTTTGCTCTCTTTCTGTCACTTTTCCCCCTTCACCACATCAGTTGGGCTGCTGACCACATGCTGGCTCAAGGTTTATCTCAGCTTTGCACAGACCTTCTCGCCTCCAGTGTTGCCAGGCGTCGTGCATGCTCATGACATGTATGTCGTCTGCCTGCGTTGGTGTGTGTGTGTTTCTGAGCAGCAGGTCTTTTCTTTTGTTTATATTGCCGAGGCATCTTGTTCCATTTGATCACCGCAGGTATGTAGCTGCTACTGGAGGGCGACGTTAGATGTAGGCTGAAGACAATTTCTGATGTCTCTTGTTGCTCCTCTGTGTTGCTCCCAGCCACCGCAGTCGGCCCCAACAAACAGATAACTCCATAAAGTGCACTGGTGGATTTATACAGTATCGCTGACTGCAGAGTTTTCCAATAATCTGTCTCAAATGCCCAGTCTGCTCTACCAGACATCATCACTACTGCTCTCTGCCCACAGCCCCTTCCTCTTTTCCTGAAAGTGATGTCAGCTTTAACCCTGTCTGCTCATCTGTCTCTGTGTGGACATGCATACAGTGTTGCAAAAAAAATAAAATAAAGTTAAAGGGGAGGTATTATGCAAAAGGTGTGTTACTTTGAATTTTTAATTCATGTTTGAGAAATTTCCACATTTCCCACTCAGCTCCTCCAGACTAGCAGCAGCAACAATTCACAAACACCTTCTGGAACATTTGCGCATTTGCTGAGCTTATTATACAAACTAAAACGGTTTTAAAGGCATCAATGGACGGCATGGAGAAAGGGAAGGAGACTCTTAAAGAGACAGAGACCAATTTCAAGGTGTCAGATATGACTATAATACAGAGTCAAATTACATGTACAGAGTTGGGTAGTAATTAGTTACATTTACTTTAGTAACTTTTTGGAAAAAATTTACTTTACAAGACAGTACTTTTTACTTGAGTAATTTTACTATGAAGTATTTTTTCTCTTGAGTAAAATTTCTGGATTCTCTTCCAATTGAATAAAAAACAAACATGTTTTAACCAAAAAATCACCAGACACAGACACACCTGCAGTTTTTATTAAAGTTTCAAAAGTTTTTTTTACTGAAAGAAACTGATTTGGAAACATTTTCTTTTGCACGATTTTGTTATTTTTTGTTACTAATGTGAATTATTGTTGTTTTGGTCCTTAAAATACCAAAATTTCCACTTAACTTTATATTTTGGTCCATCTAATTATGACATTTTTAAATATTAAATGATTGATAATTCAATACTTTAGTAATTTCTTTTATGGCTACTTTTTACTTTTATTTGAGTAAAATATGTCGAAGTAGTACTACTCTTGCTTGAGTTAAATTTTTAGCTACTCTATCCATCTCTATAACCATAAGTTTCAACTCTGCGCCTGGATATTTTTGCTTATTTTAATTGTACAAAGTTCTGTAAATGTTCTGTGAATAAATACATTTGCACATTTCTCCATAACAACTGGAACATTCAATATCTAGCAACTTATTTTTGCAATTTATTATTAAAAGAGTGTTACATGCTCCCTGTTACGGTGAGAGAGAAATTACCGTAATAACTCGATATTGGCTGGAAAGCGCAACGTCTCCCCTTTCAGAAACCGTTGGAATTTTTCAGACAGCGCAAACTCATGGAATTACGGTAAAGCAAATTTAGCTTACAAAACTGTTGTTGACAACACGTTAAGTCTAGTAGGGGTACTTATATATATATATATATATGTGTGTGTGTTTGATATTTACAGCATTTTCATAAGAACCTGGGATAACAGGTATTTTATTGTGGTGTCAAATGACGCTACATGTGTGGAAAATACATAATATTACTACTTTAAAGCAGTTCTGCAGAGAAGAATGAGTCAAATCTCCTCCAGAGCGATTTCAGAGAGTCACTCTTGTTTGTTGCTGTCAAGTATTGCTGAAGCAAATAATTACTGAATTTAGTTGGGCAGTTACTTCTTAACATGTGGTCATTCTGGTTGTGGTAGTAATTTTTTCTTTAATAAAAAAAAAAAAGATAAAGTGAGCTGTAAAAAGAGTCCAAGCGTTTATTTTCAGAGCACTGTTAACGAGCTGGCTACTGCAAAGAGCTCCTTTTGATAAAAGCAAGGAGAGAGGAGTTAGACGTCTCCTTTAAAGGAGAGAGGGAGAAGATTTGGTCTCTCTCTGATTTCTCCTCTTCTATCTTCTGGTTTGGACCCTAACACTTAAGTTATCTGTTTATGTGAAACATCACAGGCTATTCCAGCTTCATCACTTACGCTAAGGCTCTGGCTTCCTTCCCGCAACCCTTAGTCACTACTTTATCGGTTCAGTTCGTCATCCTTTCTGGGCTGCTTTTTTTTTAAAGTTAAAAGGGATAAATAGTTAATAGCTTCCACTGAGCAATTGGATGTTTGCAAAAAAGTGAATGGAAAATCTCTTTTCCTTTACATAAGCATTGATGAAAAGTTTTAACACCATCTTAACTTTTTAGCGCTTTGCCAAGTTACAGCCTCAAAGTTTAATGTAATTTGTAAGGATTTTATGTTATAGACTAAAGCATAATAGCAAAAATTCAAGGTTTGGCATATCTTTGTGTTCATCCCTGAATCAATACTTTGTATATCCACTTTTCACTGTTTTGTAAATTTTTATTGCAAAATATTTGAAGCTCCGTCAGATTGGATGGAGATCACCTCTGAACACCAACGTTCAAACTTAATCACAGATTCAAAGTTTAATTTAGGTCTATACTTTGACTGGGCCATTCTAACATACATATGGTGTCATGATCCGTGTTTTTCTGTGTTTATTTTCGAGTTCTCTGTGTTTAGTTCATGTCTAGTTCTGTGTCTCTGTGC
>CAEFZY010034397.1:0-31333 GCA_903066815.1 Brachyrhaphis roseni
ATATTTGCCGCATGTCTTCCCCCCTCTCATTACCCCCTTCCTGTCAGCCTACTGTCTAATAAGGGACACTAGAGCCCCCCCAAAAAAACAGTAGTAAAATATATGCAACATCAGTACCGTAAATATTGGTTATCGGCCATCACAGCAATATTACTATGGCAAATTATATGCCCAGATTTTCAAATCGGTGCATTTTGGTGGCTTTTGTATTAAACCCCATTTCACTCTTCTACCCCTAAATAAAATCTGGTGTACTTAGTTGTTAGAGATGATACTTTTAAACATTTTTTATTTATTTATTTATTTTTTACAAATAAATATCTTAAAAGTGTGGTGCATATTTGTTTTCTATCCCGTTTACTATGATACCTCTTAATGGAAAGAAGTCCACCTGTATGTAATTTCATTTTGGTATGATGGATCATCTGTGAAAGCATCAAATGTTTGGTAGAAACATTCATGAACATCATGACAAAAAGGCAGAACAATAAACAGGTCAAAGATGAGTTGTGGAGAAGCGTACTAACATGGGCATTCACCTTGAACACATCATCCCCAAAGTGTTACGGTTTATTGGCAGCAACATAAGCTGCCATTAAAATAAAATATAAGTTTTTGTTTTTTCGCTAATACATTCCTTAGGTTTTCAAAGTTCAGAGTGATGTTTGTCAGAGTTAGCCCACTAACTCTGATGTTAGACCACTGATGTTAGAGGGCTAACATCTATCATCAGCATCCAAAACCAGAGGGAATACTTGTCCAAACATGCAATGCCTCAACCAAAAATAAACAAATAAATGAAATAAAAACATAGAAAAAGAACAGATCAGAACAAAACGTTCTGATCTTAAGTGGTTACTAGACTGCAGTTTGTGGTGGTAACATGATAAAATGTGGAGTAATTCAAAGGGTAACAATGCCTTTTCAAGCCTCTGTATAATCTTAACTTGACACATGGATTTCTATCCACCTGACAAATTCATTCCTAGCAAAAATGTACACCTGCTCTAAAACTCCTGCAACTGATAAATAAGATGGAGTTATTTTAAACAGATAAATAACATTTCACGTCAACCTGGTATCCAAATTTTACTACAACAACAACAACAACAACAAAATACTAAAACTAGACTAAACTAGACTAAATTACACTTTAGTGTCCTGGTATAATGAATACTTTGGTTTCCCACACAGAGCTGAGTGTGATGGACCTAGACGTTTTGATCAGACATAAATGTCCCTTCGCCACAGCTTCATAATCAGACTCACCTCTCCTCCGTGGCCATCAAAAACCCCAAAAATGGACGGGTGACTCTTGTTCACGACGTCGGTGAGCACCTGGAACCTGTCCTCCATGTGATCCCGCCGGCCTTGGATGGAGTACACGGCCACATTGTTGCTCTTGAACTCCCAGGTCTTGGAGAACTCCGCGTCCAGGACGTCCAGCCCGCCGAAGCGCTCGTTCTGCATCATCTCCGCCACTTTCCCCTTGACCATCTTGACCGCATCCCGGCTGGACTTGACGATGGTCTTAACCTCGTCGGTGTGGAAGAAGTAACTCCAGAGAGCCAGGCTGATGCACAGCAGGAACAAGGTCTCCGGTCGGAGCAGAAAATAACGCATGATCCTACCCAAAAGAGATAGCAGGGTCATCGTATCCTCTATCATCTACTTGTTTACACGCAGCTCAGGGAAACCACGGCAGGTCGTTGTGTTCTTCGCGCCCGCCGCAGATTTCACTCCATAGCCTTTGTCGACGCACATTTAACAGAGCGTTTTCACACCATGAAAAACTAATAAAATAAAGGCGACACTTTTTTTTTTTTTTAGAGCATTTCTAAACCGGGCCCGGACGACAGAGTGGCAACGTATTCATACAGAAACCGACGCGGGGCTCCCGCGGCTCCTTTCTAGCATGTAGCCCCGTGGCGGAGAGCCACCAACCGCCGTGCGTTGACCATCTACTGCGGTCCGAGAACACCGACACTCGGTGGAGGGAAAAACTCGCTTGAAATTTGAATGAAGTATGGTTTCGGGTTACCTTACGAGAGTAAAGTCACAGCAAGAAGGTCTGCTCTGACCAGTTCAGCCAGAGTTCCCAGTCCTGAAAATAGCGAGCGTTTTAAAGCCACCAATTCCCGGTGGCAACACCGACTGACTGCGACTCTGAGCTCCTGCTGTTCTGATTCACGGTGCTGCCTTCAAGTGCAGATCGGAATTTCTTCTAGCAGTGGTTACCTGTGTTTGTAAATACCAAGTTACTAAACTGAAACCCTTCACAAAAATTGTACAAAAAGGTATTTGCTAAGGACACTTGCTCTTAGCAGAATTATATAAGCAATAATTACTACTTGATTCCGCAGTCTTTTGTAAAACAATAAAAATCTGACATATAAATTTCCAACTTGGACAGTGATCCTGTATATGTCTGGAATTAAAACAGATATAAACAGAACAACTAGAAAAATGTCCGCTGATAAACATGAGCAAACAAAAAAACCCATTAACATTAAATATTGTGATAACATGTAAACTAGTCATGTTTGTTATATTTACAATTTAGCCAGGTACAATATATCTGACTACATAAAAAAAAAAAAAAAAAAACAGTTGTTTATGGAATAAACACACTCAAACTTTCATTAAAAAAAATACCTTACGCTTGTAACATGGAAGTCAGCAAGTAGATAAATCTCAAAGTTATTTGGTGCGGGAAACAGAGAAGAGGGAGAAAAGGTTTGTTCTGGTGCATGCAGTCACATCTGGATGTTTAATTTATTGTGACGCGCTAACGAAAAACTAATAAACTATTTTTAAAAAAGAAATTAACAAATGAGAAGTAAACTAATTCCAAAGCATTATTTTGTAAATGCTTTCTGTAATGAATTACCTTTGATCACACTACTGCATCACATACTTAAATATTCTCTCGCAACCAACAAGGAGGATTGGTCAAATTTCCAGTTCCTAAATAAATGCGACTGTACCTGAAGGCATCCAGGCATGTGCTTATGACAGGTGCATTCAAATACCCTTGAATTGTTGGCCACCGGCTGGATGGGGTTTCATTATAACAAATGATTATTAGCATTAGTAACTGGAGACGTGCACAGTGCTGCATACTGACATGAGTTTACAGACTTAGGTTGTTCTAGCTACCATTCTAACTAGGTCCAACAAAACAACAACTTTTATTTTTTCATTACTAAATTTTAGCCAATAATTGATTGAAACAGCCTGTTATTTGTCTGAAAACATGTACAATTCTCAACTATAATTTATATCACTTTCTGTGATATGAATTCAATTATTTCTGACATAAATGTAATATATTTATATGTTATATAAATTCCGCCATATAAATAAATAAAAAAATAAGAACATATTTTAACAACGTTATTTTTCATCACTTGGACATATTGGCGCTTTAATGCTCGTGTTTGCAGTAAATTTAATCAGGCAAAACGAAGGCAGTCGAAGCTTCTCTCGGGGTCCTTTGTGACGCTTCTCACTGTTCGGTCCTCCGTTGTGAAAACGTGGAGGGCTCCGACTGAGGGTATGTCTGGATTTATTGTTGTTTCAGACATTGTTGTTTGCTTGTCAGCACTCGGTTAGACCATTTGGAAGTAGAATGAAATGTTTTCCCGTTTGTTTCAGTTATTATTTCGTTATTTTCCTTTAGAATTACTCGGCAACCGAGCAATTTAGCCTTCAATGCTAAAAGTGTGCTACTAAAATCCAGAACATCAGTGATGTTAGCAGGTTTAAAGTGACCTGTGTTGTGTTTAGTCTCAGCAAATTGTACATGTTCGATTGTACAGACTTATAGAAAACAGTTTATAAAAACTGTATGAGCTATCGTAGTGTATTAAAGCTTAAATGTCTCTAGGAAAGCGTACTTTAGTTGACCAAATGCGTCTCTCATGTTTCTGTCAATAGAAATCGGGAGGTTCTTCTGTGATTTGTCGACCTGAAAGATGGAGTACATGCAGGCTCCAGCTGCCAGCAGTCAGGGGAACATGTGAGTTAAACAAGTAAAATCCAACCTCTCACTTGGTTACATGTATTTGGTACGAAAAACATTCTTTGTTCTCTCATGATTGCTATTCACAAAAATCAATGGTGACACAATTACCTAACAAACCATTTAATTTAAATGTAACCGACACATTTCTATTCAAACTTTAATCATGAAATCAGAATTTCAAGGAATTTTCGATTAGTAATCTGTCACTTCCCTCATAAATACTTCTTGTACTATTTCTGTTGGAGAACTACATTAGAGAGAAAACCCAAAAAGTTCAGCTTGCCACAAGAGCTGCTGGTCATAATCTACTCCGCCATTTCTCATCCACAAAACAAAATGGGACCAAACTACAATGATTAACCAAGTGTATGGTCGTTGCCATAATACAGGATTTATTTTGCAGTTGCAAGCATGAGTTGAGCATTCTAGTGTTCAAGTCAGGATTTTCTGTTTGTTGTGTTGTGAACCGTATGAGCCAATTACAATATTTCTTAGTTCTTATTTTTTAACACTGAGGGGACATTTTCACAAATGGATACTGTATTCACTCTGTATGCTGCTGGTTTAATGAAACTCAACCTGTCAGAATTGATGATAAAATAATACTGTCACCTGTCATTACATCGTACTTACACACAGTCATATATGGTATCAAACTCTACCAGCTTTGACTTTCCCAGCTGGCTTCAGGAGGCCTTCTTGTGTTTTTTTTTTTTTGTTTGTTTGTTTTTATTTAAAGAGAAATATAACCACTGGGTCTATTTCAGGACCTTCTTTTCGTGCAATGTGTCGTTTCAAACAGGAAATCTCAGAAGAGATGTGTAGAAGACGTTCTAAATATACCGTATGTCAACAACGCCCTGTGTGATTAACTATGCAACTGTATCTTATAACCTACTTTTAAAAGCAGCACTGATCAGAGTAAGCATACAAATTAGACTAAGCAGTATATAAAGTAAAATACAAAAAAATAAATTGTGAATGAGTAATTGTGAAATCAAAATAAAGTTAACAGCCAAGCTAAATATCTGGAGAGGTAGTGTGGCTGGAGAAAATTTTAAGGTGTTAAAAATTAATTTAAAAAATCTGTAAAATTAACTCAAAATGGTGCCTTCAGGACATATTTTGCATCATAACAAACATGACCGCAAAGTTACCAGAAGGGCACAAACGGGGGGTCTCCGGCTCTTTTAAAGTTTGTTTTCTCCTGCGCAGCCTGTGCTGTACCTGTGGTGTCCCCATTCCTCCCAACCCTGCCAACATGTGCGTGGCCTGCCTGCGCACTCAGGTCGACATCTCCGAGGGAATCCCCAAGCAAGTCACGGTTCACTTCTGCAAGCAATGTGAACGGTTCGTTTTCTACATTTTGTTCAGAACCCCAAAGCAGCTGTCCGTTTTACAGCGCAAGATAACAAATCATTGTTTCTGTGGTGATTTAGAAATCCCGCTTGTTTCCTTTAAATCAGGTACCTGCAGCCTCCCGCCACCTGGGTGCAGTGTGCTCTGGAGTCAAGGGAGCTTCTCGCTCTTTGTCTGAAAAAACTTAAGAGCTCAATGACCAAGGTAGGGTGGATTCTTATCTTTCTACAATTTAAAAGACTTAAAGTGCAAGAGAGTCACGGTTTTAGTCTGAGGCATGTGTTGCTAAGAATGAAATGCTTTATAAATTATAAAAGAAGGGATTTCAATGCAGAATTGCTTTTAGCATGTGAATGACTGTGTGCTTTCAAAAGTCTTTGCTCTAACACTTATAATCTTGCACGTTTGCTTTTTCGTTAATGGACACACTTCCTTGCAAAAGTACCTCTTGAACTATTTTGCCTTTAGTTGCCTAACAACCTCAAACTTTGATGTACTTTACTGATTATCTGTGTGATGAAGCATCACAAAGTGGTGCATAATAGTAAAGAGGAAGGAAATGGTTAATTCAGTTTGGCTTTTTGATCATAATAGACTTGCCTTTGTTTTCATTTTTTATGAAAACAAAGGCAATCTTTGTTTTCATACTGCAAAGCTGAAGGTTTGCAGTATGAACGTGTCCATGGAACATCTTTTTAATTTCTTTTGCTTTAATATACTTTATTAATATGCAGTTGTTAATCTTGTTTGTTGATATTTTTATATTCAATGAAGTTGTATTTTATTATTTTGATTTCCCCTGTGTAGCAATAATAAAGAACTATTGTATTCTTAAAAACAACTGAGTGATTTTGTTGCAAAATTAATCTTTAAAATGTTTCCTGGTAATTCCTGGATGTATTTTTTATTACTATCATTTAGTTTGATTCTATTGTTTAATAGGATTCATGTTGTCTGATGTACCATACTCTTGTATATTGTATATAGCTATTTTTAAACAAAGGTTGCTGACATGTTGTTAATATAAAAAAACACTAGTGTTCAAAATTTTGTGCAAATAATGATCTAAACAGTGTGGCATGTATTTATATGCAATATAAGTGGCCATTTGTATTTAGACCATTTGACTTGTATCTGCAGCCTCCCTATTAATGCATTTTTCAACGACGTATTCTTGACTCTTGATTACCTTCGTTGTCTAAATTTTAGAGCCGATGGATGCCCAGTTTAGTTTGACATTTCCTCCTCCTTCATAATTTTCCAGGTGCGGCTTATCGATGCCGGCTTCCTGTGGACGGAGCCCCATTCCAAGAGGATTAAGATGAAACTGACCATCCAGAAAGAGGTAGGAGGACAGACATTTGCAGAGATTAAATCTGAGTCGTGGCTCGTTTCTTTTAAATGTTAATTAGCAGTAGAGTGCAAATGTATAGATTTCCCTGCCTTTTAGCTAATAGTATGTGTTAAATTATGCATAAATCTAATTGATATCTTAATTACAGCAGAGCAACGGATCTATTTGTTTGAGGGGAGCCAGTTTTACATGTGGCTGTTATCTCATCTTCTTGACCTTTAGGAAGAACTTGAGCTGCTGGACCTCTCGGTGCCAGCTCTTTTGTGCTGATTGTCAGCCTTGCTGTTGGCTCCAGTTTGAAGTTAATCATAAAATAATCACTGGTTTAATTTTCAAACGGCTTGGTTAACAAGTGAATTTCAATAATTAAATGCACTCAGTTTGTGTCGTTAATGCATCCGGTGCATATGCAGGGACTAATGGCTGTTTTTGTCCTTGCAGGTGATGAATGGGGCGATCCTGCAGCAGGTGTTTGTGGTGGAGTTTGTCATCCAGTACCAGATGTGCGACGACTGCCACCGTGTGGAGGCCAAGGACTTCTGGAAGGCAGTGGTTCAAGTGAGGCAGAAGGTTTGTGTCGCTCTTCTGCTGATCTGACGATATTTATTGTATAATTTTAACTCCTGACGCATGAGTCTTTGTAGTTAAAACCTAAGGTTAGATTTGCCGAATTAGTCTGGGTTCAGAAAATTTACTTTGATGTAAACAATCATACATACTGACACACTGTATGATATCTACCTGTGATCCTTTAGTTGAGTTTTAATCTCTCGCTGTTTTAATTAGGTACTTATGAAGCTACAAGGCTTTTGTATTGAAAAGGGAAAATAAGTTTTTGGTTGTAGGGAGGCGCATGTAACGGAACATGTTTAAGATTTATTTATTGATTTATTTATTATAGATATTTATGAATTTTAACAAACTTCCTGCCCCTAGCAGAGAAAAGAGGTCAGACCCCGAAATGGACACCGAGTTTCTCTTGGAGAGAGAGTAAAATAGATTAAATACAGCAAGTCTTCCTTTGGATGTATAATGTAAGCTACTGAGGAGCTGTGCAGCAAATGCAGCTAATCCTAATTTTCCGTTTTTTCAAATGCAGCTCTAATTTTCATCAGTTTTGTTGAAAATCAGAGCTGCCTTGTCATCAGGTTCTTGAGTTGGCAACATTTTATTTACCAGTTTTAGAGCTGTTAATCCTAAAAACGATTCTTCCGTTTGAGTTATTGGCAGAGAATCTAGAAATTAATGCAATCAAAGTTGAAAATCTTAAAGGTAATTAGACCTTTTTTTTTTCCCTCCTGTGAAACTCCTCGATCAGGCATTTGATATGTCGTGGCTTGTATGCCAGATTAAAACACTGACGCTAATATTTTCTGTAATTTTTAAAATAAAATAAAGGTATTAAAGATGATAAAGTGATTTGATGAATCGGTTTTTAGCGTAATAAAACACAACACGTTTTCACACTTGTAGTTCCGATTCTTCGGTTTGAATCAATAAAATTTGGTTCCTTTCCACACAGAGGAAATTAAATGCAAATTAAAATACTCAACACGCAAGAGTGTTCAGTATTTTTACATGTTTCTGAGGACTGAGAACCAAATTCAAATACAGGAAGTAAAATTCCAAGCTAGTCGAAAGCACAAGGAATGTTGTCCTGTTGGTGCTTTTTCAGAAACTATTTCAGACAAAATTATTTGATAAATGAACCGAATTGATTTTGAGAACACATCATGGAAGTTGATTAGAGCTGTATGAACTGATGTGCTGCCTTTGTTTTATTAGTTTGTTTACGGCGTCCCACAATGCAACACACACCTGACTATGGGAAGGTGTTTGCCTCTGTAGCTGACAAAACATAGTTTTTTTATTCTGTTGAGTCAGAATATGTTCTCATTTGGAGTCAGTAAACATAAGTTAAATAAATAAATAAAGAATGCCAGAATATGTAAAAAAAAAAATAATAAATAAAGATAAAAATGAGCTTGAAATGAAAATAAAAACTATGAACGCTTTGTTGAAAAAGAAAAGACTAAAAGGCTGTTTCTACTTGATAAATAGTCTGAGGGTTGTTCCAACATGCTGTAAATTAATGTAGTGTTTATTGTTTCACTGTATTCACATAAATTTGTCTTTTCTTTCAGACTGTGCATAAAAAGACTTTCTACTACTTAGAGCAGCTGATCCTGAAGCATAAACTCCACCAGAATGCCTTAAACATCAAAGAAATTCATGGTAGGTTTGTTTTTTTGTTTGTTTTAGTTTTTCTCCTGTTGTCAGATTTTACTCCCCTGGAGGAGTGGTTAGTGTTCTCATCTGGGTCTTTAATGCAAGCTTGGACCGAACAGTGGGGAACTTGCCTGCGAGTTGGCGCGGAGCATGACGATATGTCAGGTGTTAATTAGCGCTTCCTGTACCAGAGCGCAAGCCGCGCATGCCTATCGCTGGCGCCAATCGCTTTCCACAGCTGGCCTCAGGAGGGCCTCATGGTGGCACGCATTGTGCATCTAATCAGAGCGCTGCAATCAGAGCCGGCACTTCAAACCAGCTGCTAGCGATGCAAGCTCGCTTCTCGCCCTTTTTAGATATGCTAAGAGCTACTCCAGGCATGCACACGCTGCGACAGCTCAGCAGCAGCTCTTTTTTTTTTTTTTTGCACTCTTGGACAGGATGCGAAAGTGGAATTTGGCTCAAAAGTGAAATCTAAATCATGTCTGTGTCGTGGCAGGACTTGAAAGCTTTATGAAGGTTAAAACATCTGGCTACCATATTTTCCTCAGCTTTCCCGCGTGTGTGTGTGTCTGTGTGTGTGCTTGCATGCATACTTGTCCCGCAGCAGTGATGACCGGTGAAGCACCTGTGAATAATTTGCATGTTGGAGCTTGTTTGATGGTGTTGGTCTTCTCTCACAGAGGGCATTGATTTCTACTATGGCTCCAAGCAGCACGCACAGAAGATGGTGGACTTCTTGCAGTGCACCGTACCCTGCAGGTGAGCGTTGCTTCTCTCTGGGCTCAGAAGGAGAAAGAAACCTTCAGTGACGAGATTACGCTCAGGAATTGTCGTAAACTGATTTATACGATGATAAAAATGTAAAATTGGTTATAAGAAAAGAAGCACTGGCTGGAATTACTTGCTTAAATCAATAGTTTCTATACATCAGCATTTTTATAAAAGTGTGTTAATGTAGTGATTGAGTATCTAACTTGTAAAAGTAATTTCTGTAGAACTTGAAACCCATTATTTCCCACATGTTTCTTTCAGGTCCAAAGCATCCCAGCGCCTCATCTCTCATGACATTCATTCAAACACATACAACTATAAAAGCACCTTCTCCATAGAAATCGTTCCCGTCTGCAAGGTATGCTACAGATTTATTGCTATATTTCTGGCTTTTCATTTTAGATTGGATTTAAATATATGAATGAACAGACTGGAGTTGCTTTCTTTTTGGCTTTACTGTTAGTTTTGGAGATGCACCAATCAGAGATTTGTTTATTTCCAGTTTCTGGGTTTAAAGTTTGAGCCAAAAACAAATTTTTAGTCAGTAATTGAAGCTGATACTGAAAATATCAAACTTGGATTCTTTTACTTTAAGTGACCACATCCACAATAAATAGTTCTTTTGTCTTTTCAACATTGTTGATACTTTTCACTAGAGGTGGCCATTTATCATATTGTTTATTGTCAACAGCTTCTTATCTCAATAAGAATTTTGAACTATTGTCATATCAATAAATTTCAAATTATGTTAAATGGGGGGGGGAAAACAAGATTTTTTTTTGTCAGTATTAACAAAAATGTTATTTTTACTCTTTGTTCCACCAGAGCGTCAATAAATATCAGCAAATTAACAAACATATGATTAAATGGAGTTTCTGTGTGTACAGTGATACAGATTTTACTCTGTGTCCCAAAGAAGCATGTTTTAAATGAGAATCTTTTTTTTACCATAATTTAATTATTATTACTATAGTATCATAAAAAACCGCCATAAAATTCAAAATCCACATCGATCACACCCACTTTTCATTGATTTAAACAACAAAAAAAAAAATCATTCTTTAGATTTTCTGATTGCTCAATCAAGAAGCAAATTAGCCATTAGCTAAACGCATCTCTCATAAATACGTTAGAAATAATAGCTAAAAGTTAAAGTATTCTCACATGTTGCTAGAAACCCAAACCTGGGTTTTCCCAACTGTTTGGGGAACTGTTTATTAAAATAGTTGCTCAAAATAAATAAAACATGTGGAAGCCTGAATTGATTTAAAAACTGAAACTAAATGTTTGGTTATCCGATTATTTTATTTTCAATGAATCACTACCTGAAAGTCTCAGTTTGATCCCATCTTGTTTTGTCTGTGTGGTTGTCAGGACAACGTGGTTTGTCTCCCACCACGGCTGGCGCAGAGCCTGGGGAACATGGGTCAGATCTGTGTGTGCATCCGGGTCACCAGCACCATCCACCTCATCGACCCCCGAACCTTGCAGAGTGAGTTTTAACACCAAATATGAGGTTAACCTAATTCTATTAGGTTAATTCACAACATTTGAGTTAAATGTAGGCACTCCTGTGGATGTACTAATTAGTTTACATTAAATTTGTGACTCAAATCAGTCTAGGCAATTTCTGCCTAGACTGCAAAAAACACAAAATCTAGTTTCTAGCTCAAAGATCTCAGTACACTTGAAAGAAGACAAAACTAACTTACAAGTAAATTTTCAGCAATATATAGGAACTTATTTAAAGTCTGTAATGCCTTAATATTGATGAAAAAGTACTAGTTCCATCGGCAGATTATTTCAATTATAACTTTGGAAAAACATCTTACAAGTGAAATACTCTGACAAAGGAACTAGTATTTTTTTATTCATCAATATTAAGGACATGTTTACTTTAAACAAACTCCTAACTTGCAGAAAAATTACTCCTGAGTTAGTTTTGTCTTATTTCAAGTATACTGAGATATTTGCACTAGATACTAGACCAAAAATACTTAGTAAGATTTGGTGTTTTTGCAGTGTAGCAGTTCTCTTAAATGACTAAAATGACGCTAAAGTGACAGCCATCTTGACTACTTCTTAGTTTCTGATTTAGCATCAAATGTGCTTATGGCAGAGAATGAAATGGGTAGGCAGTCGTTTACACACAGTTCTCAAATTATATTCGCTTGGATCTCAAATCGTGAGATCCTGCGCTTGTTGATGTTGGTGTGGAAAGAAAAAGTCAAGCTGCGTCAGAGAAACACAAGTCCAACCAGCTCATCTAATATGTGACTGTTAAAAACTTTTACTTGGCAAGTTTGTAGAAATTTAATGTGTGAGAAACTACATATCAGGTTTTGTTTATTGTAGTCTTTTCGTACTCTATAACACTATGACCTTTAAAATCCAAGTGGGATGTTTTCTATCCTCCTTCTTTCATCCAAATGTGACAAATTCTCCGGGCACTAAAACGGTAAATTAATAGGGATTCAGTATGTAAGTGACTGAAGTTTCCAGTCTGCAGATTTTGTGCACAGGTTTTGGCCTGGATGCGTTTCATAAATAACAACTGGAACTCATTCCACAATCATCTCTGCACCCAAATCTGCTCCAGTGTTTGAATACTTTGGCTCCAACACACCAGGCCTCATTTATCAAAGAACATTTCTGTTTTAGTTTCACACAGTTATACTAACTCAGTGGTTCCCAAAGTGTGGGGCGCACCCCTTGGAGGGGGCGCAGGAAGCAGTATAGATGAATGGAGGGAAAAAAAACAGTTACACAAAAGTGTTTCACTGTAAAGATGGTTTGTAGTGTGTTTTGTCGCAAGCTGAAGTGTGAAATAAACTTCAGTGGCGTTTGAAAACAAAATATGTGTATAGGTTTATGTCTGGTTGAACGATGTGTTTGCCCAGTTGATTTTTTTTTTTTTGTTTGGGGGGGATTTATTGTAATCCTTCTGGGGGCTCAGAAAATCTTTGGGAGCTGCTGCACTAACTGGTGTTTTTCTAAATGAATGAAGAGTTGAATCATCTGCTTTGTGAAAGTTCAGCAAAGTATTGGGCTTTTATTACCGCTACATTAATTAAGGAATAAGGAGTTTGTGCTACTAGAGATGTCAAATTAAATGCAAGTTATCTTTCACTTGTTTTGATGGTTCTGAACGTTCTGACTACCTTGCTGCTTTGTGATGCAACAAGCAGCTAGTTTTTCTCTTCATTGACTCAAACCTGCAATCGTCAGTTTAGATACTGAAAAATCTATTTTTGTTGTTTTTCTGTTTCTGCTTAGTAGAAAACATGTTTCCTGCTGTATCCACTGCAACAATTAGTTTCTTTTTCTTTTCTTTTTGATGAATTTGAGTTTAGTTAATAATAGAGATTCTGTGGTCAGACGTTCATATTCAGCGACCACTTTCTTGATTTCTTTGAGGTCCATGTTGCAAACATTAGTGTTAAATGGAAACATAAGTTTAAGACGTCTGGGTTTGATTAAAAACACAACTACATAAAGAGTCATGTTGTTTGTTGATGTATATACAGACTAAGAAAGGTTTGATTGCAGCAATTAAAAATTGATTTGTCGTTACTTTGATAGTAAATATCTGATAAGTAGAAGTTAATCCTTTTATTTCCTCATTTTCTGTTTGATTTAGCACTACTGCCTCCATCCTGGGAGACTAACACATTTTTTTTCTTTATATAGATGATAACTTTGCCTTCATTTGCAGCAACATTAAAGACACACAAAGTCGTCAAACAAGCCACTTTTAGCACTGTGCACTCTGACATGTTTGAACCATTTTAATTTCATGTTTTTCTTCAAATTCCTGACACATTTGAGCGGCGTGAGGATGTGCCTCCATGGTTGGTGCAGCTATTTGTTATGTGAGCAAACCTCTGACATTCTGCCACGGCACACATGTTTTTAATTGCACTTCAAAGAGCGGCGGGTTTGCTTTGGTGCAACGTTTCTGAGCCGACTGAATTGCTGAAACAGCCTTGGGCCTGTGGAGCAGACTCAGAGTCGGCAACTAATCAACTTGTTTTTGTTTTGTTTGTTGTTGTTTTTTTTTTTTTGCTTGAGCAGCTTATTTTTTGTAGAGAAATTAGAAAATTCTGTGGAATTTATTTGAAGGAATAGATGGATGGAAAAATGTTAAACATTTAAATTAAGTGTTCACAACCTCAGGAATGACTAGAAAAACAAATGTGCTATAAGTGAGCATTTAGCCTAGATTAGGTTTTATGTTAGTTTTTTAGTTAAATATATTAATTCTGGTTGGGTTTTAATCCAGAATGACTTCCTATTTATTTGTTTACTTCATTCTTTTACAATTTAAAATTAGCATGTCACATGATGACATAAACACTTATTGTAAATGAAAAGGAGTAGTAAAAAAATCTGATATAGTCTACCCTCGTCACACCAGTTGCAGAAGTGGATGGGAACACATACTGGCGTAACTCCTTCAACAGTCTCTGTAGCCCCCGGCAACTGGAGGAGTTCATCGTAATGGACATCGACGTCATCAGAGACCAGAAACTGGGCGCTGGAGCTGGCACGAGGTCCAACAAGGTGAGGCTCTGGGTGGGGTGTGTTGGTGCAGAACAGTTTTCAATGCAGGGGAACATTGCTTTTCTTTTGGAAGGAAAATCGATAGCAGAGCATTACGTTATCGCCGAATCTGTATGCGGGACTCGAGCCAAGATGACAGAACCGCACAGGAGTGATTGGAGTTAGGTTCCCATCTTCTTTCCTCTGTCTGGATGCTGCGCTTTCATTGATGTTTTCGAAAAGAGCTAAGAGAAATGTTGTTTTCTAGCAAGTTTTCATTGAAAGACTAATCATTTTTAAGAACACTTAAATTCATGTATTTAAAATTAGGCCCTTAAGATCATCTTAATTTCGTTAAAAAAAAAAATGTAAGTCGGCCTTAAATACATTAATGGCTTTTCTTACATTTTATTGTGGATTATTTAATTTCCTATCTAGTGTTTTGTGAGGTTTTTTTGTCTCACACAGACATTTTTATTGCATTCTGTGACTTGTGGTGCATGAGGCTACTGGAAGCTAGCTGCTAATACAACCTAGTTATCTGACAGGTTTTGTTTTTTTTTGTTTGTTTTTTTTCTTACGTCTATCTCGGGTAAGCGCAAATTTCTCATCGGTTGGCTGGAGGACATTCGCCATTGGCTCAGTTCTGTTGCCAACCTGTACAATGCTACATGTATTCAGGACTAAAAAACCTTGGCATTATGGGGTTAAGACTGTAGAGCGCACTATGCAGTGTGAGCACAAAGCTGCTGCCAAGAGCCACAAACAAACCCCAAAAATTTCAGGTTTGATCCCCTGGTGGGCTACAGGTCCCCAGAAAAAGGTTGGCACTGCTGTTGCTGCTAGCACTGATCAAAGAGCTGCATTTGGTGTGACACAAACTCTGAAGTCGGAGGCTATGTGGATTTTAAACATGGAAAAATTGGACCTAAAATGTCTTAAATATTAGTTGGTGAAACCTGCAGAAACCCTGAATAGAGAGACTGTGTTGTCCGCTGCAGCTGTCTGTGAGGTCAGTGTGATGTAAGCCACTCAACAAGGAATGTATTACAAAGTGCATGAGGGGAGCAATGTTCGAAAGTGCATTAAACGCCTCACTGTACATTTAGTCCACACACAAACAGCCATTAACCCTTAAGAAACCTGTTACGAGCTGAATTGTCAAGTTTAGCTCGATGTACAGAGGAGGAGCATTAGGCTGCTGCTTCAGAAAACTTCTCTATTTGCAAAGATCCTCAGTAGAAACAAAGACTTTTTCAGATATTCTAGACATTGTACTAGCAGTCGTAAATCCATGAATGCTTTTAAAGCAGGAATAGCTGCCCCTGCAGAAACTCTTACATTGAGAAAATAAAAGTTGTTGACTTCAGATGAATTAAACCTGTACATTTATGTTGCAGCATACACTGGCTGAGGTGTGGGTGCAGAAAACCTCGGAGATGGATTCGAGTCAGCAGTATCACTGCCGTACATTCCTGGGCCATCTGCTTAACATTGGAGACCTGGTGATGGGGTGAGTGTGTGGGATCGGTGTCAAGTCACAAGATGGCTGGCGACATCTGATGTGTACATTTGGGCCAAATTGTAATTGCTACATACCATCGTTTCTCTTTTAACTGTTTTTTTTTTTTCCACTTCTGATCTCTTCCTACATAAAGAATCTGCCAAGCATGGCAACATTTTTGTCCTAAATTTGCTTGATTCACAGTGGAAGCACTGAATCGAGTCTGGGTGACCTCATTTCTGAGTCTGACACAAGCTTTAACATTTTTCTGCAGGTACGACTTTGCCAATTCCAACATCAACGATGAGTACCTGAACAAAATTAACCCACACCATCTTCCTGATGTGGTAGGTTTTATCTAAGACTCCCTAAAATCCCAGATATTTAAGGTCTTTTTTTGTTGTTTTTTTTTTCTCTTACAAACACTGCCACCTTGTGGCAAAAGAAAACACTGCCTCTAAATCTGTCAACATCAGAAGATCCTGTTCTCATGTTATTGTCTGTATTCAAATGCTTTTCCTTTGGACTGTAAAAGGTGCTGATCAAGAAGAGTTATGACCGCAGCAGAAGACTGAAGCGCAGGAACTGGAAGCTGCAGGAGATGACCAGAGACCGGGAAGGCATGGACTCAGACGACGAAAGGTGGGATCACAGTTTTTTCTCTCTGTTGTGTCCTGTAGTTTTATAAAATTCACCTTTTTTTTTTTTTTTCAATTGGTGAATTTATTTGAGATTCACAGCAAGATGTTTGTAGCGGGTAGCATGTTGACTGTTTGCTTCTGAGCAATTTTTAGATTTATTTTTCATTTAATCTAATGTTCTTATCTAAATACTTTGGATAGCTAAAAGGTGACTAATTTGTTTATGGATAGTTCCAAAACATGCTAAATATCCTGTTAATGTTGATTTTCTTTTGTGCACAAGGTTATTTACCATGAATTTGTTTTTTCCTTTTCTCCCTTTAGACAATACCAGGACTTCCTGGAGGACCTGGAGGAAGATGAGGCTTTGAGGAAAAATGTCAACATCTACAGAGGTGAGCCTAGTGTAGCTTCGGTTCAGCAAAAAAATGTCACACCAAGACAAATGTATCCCATTTATATTTGATCATATTAGCTGTAATTTGGTTCAAATTCAAAAAAATCTATTTGAGTAATTAAATACAGTCTTAATAATAATACAATATAGCTAAAATTAGTTTACCATATAACATGTGGATGGAAAGTACTATTTAATGTCACTTTTGTCAGATTGCAGCTCAGTAATTGACGTCTGCTGCTTAATTTTTTTTTGCAAAATCAGTCATTTTAGGACTTAGATTTTATTTAAAAATGAGCGATTTTTTTCCTTCCTACGTCAGATGCCTCAAAGATCCCAGTAGAGAGCGACACCGATGATGACGGAGCGCCGCGCATCTCCCTGATGGAGATGATGGAAGAGCTCAGCCTGGCGGACGCCACCGGAGGAGAAGGTGCCGACATGATGACTGACTGACCAGCTCTTTCATAGTTCTGCGTGGCTTTGACATTGAATGTGTCAGATTCATATCTGCTGATGATATGAATCCTACTCACATCCTGCAGCATATTAAGGACAGAGAATGTCTGATAAGGCAGTCAAGAGTTTTTTTTAAATGTGGTGGAATGATTTGTAACCCCACTGAGGCTCAAATAGTCTTTTACTAAGAAACTAGCCTTTCAGTCTGACATTAATTTAATGATCTCATCTCTGTACCTGTAAATACTCCATCTAAAATCCAAATAATAAATATACTTTATCAAAATAAATGTGACCTTTATATTTTTCTTTTTCTTAAAATATCCACCAGAGGGCGCTTTGGGCAAAAATAACAATAAAATAAGCAAAATAGGGGCAATGCATTCATGTATCTCCACTTGCAGTAAGATGAATCAGTAGGTCACATAATGGTTTCATTTGGCTACTTTGGCCAATATGCAAAACCTTCCATGTGGAAAGCATGTTGAAGTAAGAACGTTCAGTACGTGCTTTGAAATCTGATGGTGCTGGAGATATAAATTTGATTTATAATTTAGATTTCAATGGCACCATTGTCTGTGGCCACTCCACCTCTCCAGATAATCTCTGTTGGCCGTCCGTGTCCGTTGGCACTTCATCAAAGGAACATTTACATTTCTCACCTGAAATCAGCTTGTGTATGCAAACGAACTCCCAGAGATGGCTGTCAAGTAATAAAGTAAAGCTTTCAGGTCGTGAAGAGTTTATGTTATTTTAAGATTATGATATTGCAGCGATTTATAAAATGGAAATGTTGTTTGTGGTGCGTGACTGAGTGCAAAGAAAACAAACTGAAAAGCGTCAAGTCCTGAGTGTGAAAACAGGGTTTCCGCGCTGTAGTAAAAGGTAGTAAATTAAATTAGCTCAAATTAAGTCCAGTAAAAGGTAACAAATAGAATTAAAGCTGCAAGCAGCCTCAAACGGCCCTCGCAGCTCAGCGCCGTTCCGGCCTATTGGAGAGCGCGGGGATTCCAGCACATCCGACCCCTTCCCACAGCAGACGCTCCCGCACCGGTGCCCAATGCTACCTTTCTGTCTGATGAGGTGTTATTTCTCTGAGAACTCAAATTTCTCAATCTATCTCTTTGTCTTTGGTGGAGTAATGCTGACCCCTACTGGCGAGTTACTGAAATTGTTGCTAAACAATGCTGATGAATAACAAATGCTACATTGTTTTTAATAAAAATGAATGGATCAGTGGAGTCAAATTAAAAGGAACTTATGTCATGTCACCATGTGACTGTGATCAGGGCTGGTCTATAATGAAACATAGAAAGTCTGATGCAGTGGTGACCTTGTACGTGGAAGTTATTGCACCTTGATGTTTCGTGGCGAATAGTCAGTTTGAGACCTAGCCACACCCACATGCTTTGATGTACAAAAAATTGTAGGATAACTTTTTACCTACTATGCCTCAAGAGTGTCCTGAGTGATTTTAAGTCTGTATGTCAAATGTAGGACGAGTTCGATCAGATTCTACGTCAATAAAATGGACATGATGGCGGCTTTGATCCAAAATGACCTCCCCCAAAAGAGACTGCTGCTCGATTTTGTGTTGGTAGTAAAAATATTGTAGCGGTAGTAAAAGGTAGTAAATTCAAGTCTAGGATCCCTGTATAAGCTCTGAAAAAGCCTTCTGCACACATCATGGAAAGTAAATTACAACTTTCTTGTGTTTTTGCATAATGCGTGTTGGTTTTAATTGGAAGCTAAGCTGCTTTTGTTGCCTCGGCTGCAGTAAAATGGATTTAAATGCTGCATCGCCTTGCCAAAGCGTTTATACCCCTGGAACCTTTCCACTTTTAATCATCTCAAAACCACTAACTTACATGTAGGCTGTTGGGATTTTATGCAATAGACCATCACAAATCACTGCGTAGCGCTGAAGCAGAAAAAGATGCTAAGTTTTAATCATCTTGCTTCAAATAACATTGTAAAAACTGCAATGTGCCTTTATTTATCACCTCATTTAAATAAAATTCAGTAAAATTAGGCTGGAAATTAGAAAATTGAGCTCTATGTAGGTTAAGATCACAGAATTTCTTATACTGAAGGCCTCAGAGAAACAAACTACATTGGGAAACACACCAGACAAGTCAGGGAGAAAGATGTATAGAAGGTTAAAGCGGGCTTATGTTGGTGTAACAACCTTGAACATCTCATGGAATACTTATCCATTCCCTAAAAATAGATTATGGCACGACTGCAAACCTTCCCAGGCTTGGAAACCAAAGCGGAGGTGAACCATCATGTAAATAAGCCACAGAGGGGACGCTGCTAGCATGTAGGAGAATGTTCTGGTCAAATGGAAGCAGGACTTAATTTTTTCCCCTTGCATCTGAAACCCTATGAAGTCGAAAACGAACACTGCATACCACCCTGGACACAACAATCCCATAATTAAGCCTTGCTTTTTTGCAGCACTTCATATGGTGTTTATCAGCAAGGTCAACAGAGAGTTGGTTTTTCTTCCATGAGAAAGTTGAAGCGATCTAACAGTCCAGTCTGTTGTCCAGATGAACACCAAGGTATTTATATTCCTCAAACACCTCCACTTCTTCTCCCAGGATGGCATGATCTTCATGACACACACACACCCACACCCCCACACACGTCGACAAGGTATAAATAAATATGTGTAGCTAACATCGGCGCACTTTTACTTATTGAAACTATTTTAATATGTTAAAAAAAGGACAGATATAGGCTGATACTGACGTTACTGTTACATATCCCTAAAACTACATATCAATTTTTTTCCGCAGCTGTGTGATACTTTGTGTTGCTCTTTCAATAAAATATATTAAAGTTTGTGGTTGTAACAGATTAAAATGGGAGCCAGCTTGAGGGAAAGTTTTGAAGCACTTCATGTGGTGTTTATTAGCAAGTGGAAGCAGTTGCATTGTTTTTCATTGATCTGATTTTATTTATTTATTTATTTTATTTTAAAGCAAGAAAAGTCAGGACTTGTGTTTTGGTTTTTTTTTGCCACCAGATTTGTTGTTTTCCTTTATATAAACATTTAGTCTACACTCTGGAGGAGCGTGTGTGTCGCCGTGTCTTTTGTGACATGTCTGACATTTTACCTCCAGGAGAGCCGGTCTCGTTTTTCCGCAAACCTGAACTCGTTAACGGTAATCAGATCCACTTGGGAAAGTGGATGAAGTGAATCCACAGTGTGAGTGTGTGCATTTCACCATCACTATGTTTTTCTTTCTTTCTTGCGTTTGCACAGAATACTTTGACATCTTTAACTCTTGTAAGTAGCATTTTAAACTGTTTCAAGATGTTACAGAAAAGCAATGTGATCTTTGCGGGTTCCTTGTGTACATAATTTTCTAAATATTATACAAAAGCAGGTCGGTACTCACAGGGTCGTTTTACCACTAATCTTAACCTAAAATCTGGTCGGACAGATTCAATTTCCATTTATACCCCAACAAAACAAATAAAATAAAGTGTATCCATGCATAACTGGTGCCCCTTATCAGCGCTGCTGGGTGTTTACACATCAATAATGCAGCGTCACAACTGAGCTGCTCAGCAAACCTACAATTAAGGAGATACGATTTCCTACATCTGTTTGATCCCTTCCCCAAACTGAAACAGGTTGTCCTGCTTTAAAGTGGAAAAAGAAGCTTCCAGAAAGCAAACAAGGATGTCAGGTTATTCAGATTTTCTAGACTAGTGTTTTTATTTCATCATTGGTCCCAAAGGCTGCAAGGTTTAGCTCTGAAAATCTTTATATTGCTGCAGAAACTTCACACTGGGCCTCAAGTAATCTGGATTTTGTGGCCTTCCACTCTTTTTCCAGGTCTTAATTATCCAATAAGATGAATAATAAGTCCTGAAAATAAGTTTTTAGACCAATGAGATTCAGTCCAGTCTTTTTCCTTGTTAGCAAAGGTAAAAACTGTTGGAGCTGTCTGTGGTTAAGAAGAGGCTTAACCAAAAGAAAAAAGTTTTGTTACCTATACATTGGGTAATCGCTCTTTATGCACAGACTTTACCACACTTTTTCCATCCACTAAACTTTCCACGGATATACTTAGACATGGTAATCTGTGTCCAGCCAGCTCCTTTAGCAATGATCTCAAGTGTTTATTCTCCTTGTGACAGGCATCACTACCCGCCTGCTGGAAACCTGGAGTCAGCAGTCTTTCTTTGACTCTGTAACCTACAACACAGCCTTTACATAATATTACAGTGTGAAGAAATTCGGCCTTTAAAGATGTTTATGACATATTCTAAATTCAAGAGAACCTAAATGTTGGGGGGGATAAAGATCTCAGAGTTGAGTGGAATAGTGAGAATTCAAAAGGGTCAAATGCAATGTGTCTGTTATGAGGAGCCACACACACACTTTTCAGATTGATTAGATGTCCTTGCAGTCAAATTTAAAGTTTGCGATGAATCAGGTGTCTTTATCCCATTAAATGGTTCAGATTTGGGGTCTTTAATAATGACCAACCCGGTTGCTGTGAGTGTGCAGCATCTTGTTTTCCCGCTCCGCTGCTGCTGTTGCTGCTCGCTGCGTCAGGAGGGGAGGGGGAGACTGCGGCGCAGCTTCTGGCTGCAGGATGGCGGGACAGCAGCGCCAAGGATGCGGCACGGATTGGAGAAAAGTTTAGGAACGCCGCACATAATAGGGCATCATGCATGGCGCAAAAAAGAAAAGAAAAGAACAACACAGCCGCAGCCTGGAATACATCGGCTCCCTTCTGCGCCCTCGGATGCACCAGCCGCTTCCTCTTGGCCGCGAATATTAGCGCACACTGACCGGCCTATGCGTCAAGCGGTCCGCCTCCTGCGTCGCTCCACCTGCATGATCCGCGAGCCAGGTGAAGGGTTAGTGTAAACACGAGCTGTGGGTGTGGTGCCATTTCCAGAGCATGCACGAGGGCCGCATGTATACATATGAGAGAGACAGAGGTGAACTGGTGAGACGGCTCTTGGGTTTACAGAAAGCAGCGGCGCAGCAGGGGGGACGCGGGCTGCAGCTGGTCCTGTTGCAGAGGAGACAACCGGGGGGTTCCCACCGACTGAGGTGAGTAACAAACCCCCTTCTTATATATATTCAATCTAAAGATTAATTGCAATTTCTGATTTACTTTTATTGAACTAAGCCGTGGGTCTGGGATTTATCTATTTTTTGTTGTTACTTTTTGTCTTTAGCTCATGTTTATGCAGTCTTTATCCATGAATTTGGTCAAATCCTTTGTTAAATTCCTTTGCAATTAAAGCCTTCCCCCCATTTTCTCTAAAAAAAAACAAAAACAAACAGGTGAGTAGGCACAAGTTCACCTGTTGACCCCTCCCTCCTTCCACAGTGACAGGAGCTATTACTCACATCTGCACAATTTTAATTGGAACAAATAAAATAAACATATTTTCCTTCAATATTTGTAAAATGGAGCACTTGATCCCAGAGCAGAAAGTATTATAGATGTAAGCAAAGCTTAGAAAAACACATTCAGCCGTCTGATCGTCTGGGGGAAATTGCACAGTTGCTGCTTATATTTCCCTTGTGAAATGGTAAACCCAAGCGTGGGTGATGAGTGATGACACTTTTCAGGTCATGTGGGGGCTGTGGGCGTAATTTCATTGGTGTTTTTCCTGTAATTTGTTTTGTAAGGCTTTATTGATTTCAGGGCACTGGTGTGTTTGTTTTTTTAGAGGTACTTATGTCCAAGAGCGGATGGGGTCCTGATGGGAATTTGATTTGGGCACCACTTCCAGTCAAACCCATCACAGCTTCTGTATTTATATCTGCCTTGAACTGTCTGAGCTTTGATTGTTGTGCATTTTAAGACTCTTAGATTTCATTATTTTTGTACTCTGGAGTCTATGGACTCGTATACGCGTCTTTTTTACATGAGCTCTGGAGTCTTAACCCTCTGGAGTCCATAGACTCCAGAGGGTTAAGACAACAGATATATTGATTTAATTGTGGAATTTGTTTCTTGAAATCTTACAGTTATTAGTGTCGGGAAGGAGGAGTCAGATTCATTGTGAATATGCCCAAAAGTTTCGATGGAAAACTATAATTTATTGATCTATTGATTGATTTTATTTACTCTGCTATGCAAGTCTCTGACACCATCTCAGACTCGTGATTGGTGGGTAATAAACAAATTAAACTATAACTCTCACCTATCGCACAACTAATAGTTGCGGTTATTTTTGTCAGTTCTTTTAAAGCCTAAATAAATGTGATAAAAATAAAAAAAAATTAATTAAATCACTTAAAAGTTACCACTCAAACATCTGAAGTGATAATGAAGTTGACTTATTTATTTGGTCAACTTTGTGTTTGAGGAATCTTAAAATAATCTTTATTCACAAAAGTAAAGTCACAAGGTAAACCAAAAATTATTTTGTCTCAAGAAAACTGGAAACGCAGGCCAACCCGTATTTTACATTGCGTTTGTATTTGTACTCAAATGCACACAGTACATTCTACATAGCTCATATAATTTGAACATGTTTCCATTTGTAACATTGTGGAGTGTTGAACTCCCATTTATTTGTGGTAGAGTGGAAATTTAAATAAATTGTTTTGTGAAAAGTGCTGCTGTGTGTATCAACACTTTAACTTCTCTTTAACATTATTTACAGTCAGAACTTATGTTACAGTTCCAACTTTAAAATCTCATTCAAGCAACTTCACCTTTCATTTCCCTTCACTTGTTTAAACCCAACCTCTGCTTTCCCTCTCCCCAGCTGGCAGGATGAACTTCAAAAACATGCGGGAGTACCTGGCCTGGCTGTACTACCAGTACCTGCTCATCACCGGCATCTACGTCCTGGAGCCGTGGGAGAAGTCCATCTTTAACTCTGTCCTCTTCTCCGCCATTGCCATGGTGGTCTACACCTCGTACGTGTTCGTGCCCATCCACGTGCGTCTGGCTCTGGAGTTTTTCTCTGAGATCATTGACGGCCAACCGGAGAGCGCCATGGCGCTCATGAACTAAAACCAAGGAGGAAAATGGAGGGAAAAAGCTCAAAAAGGAAAAAAAGAAGGGGCGGCTTGTAAATGTGACCTTAAGCCTCTCCCTTCTTCACCCGAACCACAAACTGGACACTTCATCGATACTGAAAACATGAAGATCTTCCCGGAATGATCTGGAAGCCTTATTCACTTCTTTTGGATCCCACGCCCTCTGGCCTTACCTGATGGTATTACACAGCAGTGCTTTAATTTCCTGTGCCATTGAAATGTTTGGTTTTCCTCGCCATATGTCCTGTTTGAGTGCATCCCACCTCCGGGTTTGACGGGGCCATACATGATTTGCATGCTTGACAAACAACAAAGCACAACCGGTCTCCTTTTGTCCTTCTGGTTGCAAACGTCATAAAGGCATTCCAGTAGTTCTGATTTTTAGCCTAGTAAGACCTGGACATCATGGAAGAAATTATTTCCCCCCCAGAACTAGAGCAGTAAAGGTTATGAAACTTTTTTTGTCAACTTTTCTTTCTTTTTTCTAAATCTGGTTGTGTTTGAAATGACAAATGCAATATATGCCACATGTAACGGCACCCCGCATAAAGTCATATAAAAAGCCTTAGAATATTTTAACCTTTTACTTCAGTAACAACCTTTCACAAGACATGGAGAAATCCAACTTTTAATTTGAGAACATTTAAGTGGAGAAAAAAAATTCAACATAGAAAAACGATTTACCCAGGTTCAACGTTGTTCGCCTTCATTTGATTCCTAAAAAGTAAGTGTATTTAAGTAGTTTTTTTAAATTTATACTTTACTTTTTTTAAGTTGATCAGAGTGTCTGATCTTTTTTTTTTTTTTGGTAAGAGAAACAGGTCTGTTTCTTATCCACTATTCAAAATGGGAAAGATTAGAAAGCTTATACTAAAAAAACCCTCCAGGAATCAATTTCCTTCCCTCTTTTGCTGCATTTTCTAGCACCAAGGTAGCATTTGGATCTTCATCAGATATTTATGTTAATATGACCTAACACAGAGCCTTATTTTTTAATCCATCCCTCAGACAAGATGTCTTGCAACACAAGTAAGGCAAACGTGTGTTGAGCTTCATATATTAGCTATAGTAAAACAGCTGCTTGCCTGTGCTTCCACGTATCTTCAACAGCTGGAACTGTGGTGAATGAAGCCATTTTGCTTTGAGAAGGGAGATGAAAACAAAAGTTTAATTTTAAAGATTAGCATCATTTTTTAAAAAAAGAGAGAGAGATGATATCTTAATAAAACAAATTTACTCTAAAGGCCGGCCGGTGCCAATAAACACGGACAAAACACAGTTAATCCAAATTAGGCCCCACAATTTCCAAAGCTGACAGCAGAGACTCGCAGCTTATAAATATGTAAATTTTTCTCCACCTCTAATGGCAACAAACTGGCAGCGATGTGTACGTCTGCACGCTTCAGAGTATAAAAACACCTGGAGGTCTGTTACATGGCGAGTCGAGGCCCGTAGCGACACACGGCTGTTGTGCTCACCTGTGTGTGTGTTCACACGTCACACCTGAAGCTATGAAGATACACTGCTTTCTGATTAAATTGGGAGGTAGAGCAGAGTTTATCACAGCTGTGTTGACATGCACCAAACACTATGTTTTTAATTATGCTTGAGAAAATAAAAAGGGGAAAACTTTTTTTTTTTTAGTTTCCTTTATGCTCTGAAAAGCAAGCTGAAAGCATGCAGCGCAGAAGTGATGATATTAGAAGAGAAAGCTTTAGCTATGCAACGGATGTAAACCTATCAGTTGCATCTGGTCCTGAGTCCGTGTAGGTATGTGCTGATCAAAAGGAGCAATAAAAGAATAACAACAATGAAATGAGCCGAGCCCTCTCTTTATCTCAGTTTTTTTTTTTTTTTTATATGATGGCATGTCGGAAAGGTGTGCTGAGCACTGAACGGAGAACAAATATTGATCTAACGCTCCTCTATGTCCGGGCTTGGCTTTGTTCGTGGCATAAGTTGTGCTTTGCACGTATTTGCTGTGTCATGCAGCAGGAAAATTAGTCGAAAGGGAAAAAAAAGTCTTCCTCGGCTGCAGTTGATCTATAGAGACGCGCCTAGCATATTTCTGAGTTGAAGATCGTCTTTAATTATTTGTGCTGTGGAACAAGGGCTCACTGAGGACGTGCTAATTTTATTTACATATGTGTTTATGTTCATTGGTAAATGCTTGGCTGGTTACAATGTCAGTTACCAAACTTTTTATTGTTCAATTATTTATGTTGAAGTCTCTTGTAGGCCATGATTACTGCATTGTTTGTTCTTTTACCTCTGCCTTAACGTGCTTTTTGTATTATTCCCAGTTTGTATTATGTTCCCTTGACTTTTGATAAACATTTTCATCAATGTGACACATTGTCCAGCAAGAATGAAGAGGCCTCTAAGATGCTTTTTTCTTTCTTTCACAGTTTACCAAATTGAATGTTGTATTTCTACATAATAGCTACACATCACTGTAGTAATCGCGAAAATAAAGGCATCGGATGACACTCATGCAGTCGCTCTTTGTCTCTTTATCGTGCTTGCTGTTTTTGCCGCAGCTGTTCGGAACAGTTTGAGGTACATATTCACGTTGGATGAGGCTTCAGCTGCTTTGAAACAGAAGAAAGACGAACAAAACCCGACCTGAAATGCTTCACCACATGAGATGGATTCGGACAATATGAGGATGAGCCATCAAACCAGTTCTTCCACGCCGTGTTTGCTACGGTGAATCGCGCACCTGGTGAGCTGCCCATACCCAGAAAGCTCTGGTGTCCTCAGGCCACGGTCTTTGTTTGGCCCATTAAGAAGTATGCAACACTTGACTGACACAAATGAATACTCCTCCAGGCCATTTTCTGAATGCAGTGCCAAGAAATTACGAGACCCATGACTTTTACAATTTTGCTACATTACAAAAACATACACTGAACAAAAATATAAACACCCCATGTCAAATATAAGAGTTTAATGAACATTTGGGTTATGCAAAATATAGAGAAACTCAAAATATATTTTCAGTAATTACTGATCTTCATATCGGCATTGATAACATCGCGGTTTGGCCATTTGTAGTGAATTGACAGTTCTTTGAACATGATAATAGTCAGGTAGAGGAATTAGATATTGTCCAAGTTGGCTTCTCGTGGGTTATGGACAGTCTGAGGTGTGATGCGTCTGTTGTGCAGACCAATAGTCTCACCAGCTGTGTGTGTGTCGCTGGTCTTTATCCAGCAGATAGAGGAGGCGGATGTGGCGATCTTGTGCTGGAGTGGTCAGACGTGGCTGATGCGTGACCACAACTCACTGAGTAATGCTCACTGACAAGTTGGATTCAAGATTATACACAAATAAAAAGAAATGTTACTTTTGTGCAATAAAATGTCAGCAAATGCTCATTTACAGTTGTTAACTTCACATGTCAATATTTGACATGGGGCGTTTATGTTTTTGTTCAGTGTAAGTTTGACACATTATAATTGGTATTTATGCCAACACACATGCACTGCATAATCATAGTGATTACAGTGAAACATGATATTTTTCTACATATTTTCCAAACAAAAGTTGAAATAATATGGAGTTTATTGGGTGTTGAGCCCATTTAGAGACTGAAACGTTCAATATGGTTTGGGTATTGCTCGAAATGAATGAATAATTTGATACATTTTTTTAATCAAAATTGTAAAAAATTAAATTAGACTTGGGTGTCGGATTTGACTAGGCCATTCTAGCACATGAATACATTTTGATCTAAACCATTCCATTATCTGTCTCGTGAAGGTGAACTTTGCCCCCAGCCTCTCAAGTCTTAGCTAAGATAGTAATTGTTGTGCAAACAGATTCTACCACCTGAGTTGTGGATCTCTGCAGCTACCCCAAAGGTACCCTGGACTACTTCTTTAATTGATGCTGCCATTACTGTATTTTAAACTTATTCGTAACTTTATCTGACCTGTCTGGATACAGGGAGTACGGAGTAACCTCTAAAGTTAAACTGTGATCAAATTACACACAGGTGTTTAAGTGACCTCTGAAACTCACTGGCTGCACTGCTATACAGAATAAAGGTGGATGAACCAACTACATACCACATTTTTATTATTTTTTTTAATGTACAAGAAAATAAAAAATCCCAATAAAAGTGGTATGATTGCTTTTCCAGGGCACTTTACTTGTAACGCACATTAATGCAACATGAGGACGAGGACAGAGGCTTGAGTAGCAGCTTACTGACGTTGGACGACAGGGATCGGCAGGGTTGCTATGTTTGAGTTGTAACCGAACACCTTCACCTTGTATTTTTCCAGAATGTTGGAAGGCAATAGGTGCAACACTCTCAGTTGTCATCCCCACACATCCTAACCCATCCAAAATGTCACTGTAAACCTCTGTCCTCCTTCTTACTTTCCTTTCCTTATGTCTTAGTTGGTTTTTACCTTTCTTCGTCATAATAAGACGAGGATTTTTCTCGTTCTGTCGTCTGCGCGGCATGACGTTTGTTTCCGCTCCTTGGTCTTTGAGGAGCAGTTTTGGTTTTGACACTGACCGTGTTAGTTTATGTCCCATGAACGAACGGGTCAGGGGTCGACTCTATAAAGAAGAGGTGTAAACAAAGCTGCCCACAGACTCCTAAACACTCAAGGAGACGGTTGGTGTCTTCTTTCTGCTGTGTTACCCGTTAGTGTTGTTCACCCAAACAATAGGAAAAAGTGCTGAGGTGGGAGGGAGACATACTTCAGTAATGTTCACACACAGCACACCTGACACAAAAGAAAGCACACATCCTTGTGTTTTTCTTGGCTCTGTCGCTACAACCAAGACTCGGTTTACAACAATAGCCCAGTTAGTATTTAAGTGTTGATGTAAGGTGCTCATGTTTGAAAAGTGTGGTTTATAGAACTAGAAAATTATTGCTGCACACAGAGAGAATTACTTTAGCAGCAGCTTGTCTGTCAAAAACTGTGGAGGTAGGTTGAAGTTCATCACTGGTGAGGAAAACTAGCGCACTTGTTCCGTAAGATGAATCATGAGAATCAATGTCTCATATTCATCGACCTGAAAATGTGTTTGCCTTGATGAGATGAAATCTTTTGACCGACCCAAAGGGGTTCCACAAGGTGCCGTTCTCGGGCCCAACTTTTTAAAAACTGGAATAATCTGGATGCATCACGTCTGGTTCTAAATGTTCGAATGCATAAAGAGGACAGAGTGGTGTGTAATGGCCTGCTTGTTTACAAGCCTTAAATGTAAGTTAATTATGCAACACAATCACAAGATCGACATTATCAACTAATAACATTTTTCTTCCTGAATTTACACTGGGAAGGCTGCTGGTGATATCCACCAGCTCTTCCATTGCAACCACTGTTGTTTTCCTATTTCGGATCTTAATACAACATGAAGACCATACAACACAAATACACACACGTCTCTAGATACACTTTCTTCTGCCTGGTGTGGTATTAGAAAGAGGGGCACACAAGCACCAGATAATAAAATACAACTAATCTGTCACTTGTGCCCTTAGCAGGCTTTCCATTGCTTATATGCAGCAGGTTTTTCCTGCAGCTGATAATAGGAGGACTAGGCTAAGTGCTTTCACTGGGACTATGCTGCATTTTATCCTCCCCAGAATCTCAGCTTGAATTTTAATTGGAGTCCCCTAGGGCAGGTTTTTTTTTTCTTTCTTTTTTTTTATCTGCCACTGGTTGCATTCAGTAAGCCTGATATTGTGTATCTTTAATATCTGTATATTTTATCTGATTTGAATGTAAAATAGGATCTGGCATTGTGTTCAAACCAGGTCCTTTCAGTTGTATCTTGGTAAGAGATTTAAATATTTTAGTCATCAGCTCTTGCATGTGGCAAAATGCCCCAACTATGAAGTTTACTTCAATCGTTCAGTACATTTTACTTGATAAATGAAGTATAATCAGGCCTGTAATCCTGTAATCAGTGGGCTGCTGCTTTGAGCATTAGTATAATTTGGTCCGAGCAGCTAAGTGCTGCAAAGGCCTTTTGTCTATTATGATTCTGCCCCCCTAAAGAGGAGGCTTTTTAGAGGCTTTATCATTTTCAAAAACTCACCAAACTTGGCGGACGCGTCAAGTCTGCGAAAGATTTATGTATTTTAAGGTGTCAGTGCCATGTCAACTGTTTGAGATTCCCCTCCGTGATTACGTCACTGCACTTTCTGATTGGCTACCTGTCACATTCAACAGGCTGTGTTCTCGCTCACAGTCAGGAAAAAACCCACAGGCTGAGATAAAAGTGCCAAGACAATCCAACATGTTGAATATGACCGATTCTAGATGGGAGCGGTCCGATGTAACACACCACACAGCAGGTCTTAATGTCCTAAGATTGTAATAAGGGCAAAATCGGGGCAAAAAAATGTAAAATTGTTTCATGATCATTTGTAGACATTTCACAGAATATTTGAAGCTTGAGAGGTTTCATACTTTTAAATGTTTACCTTCAATGGTCAGCACAATCAGTAAGGCAGAACAGGGAATTGAACCCCGATCCAGGAGTAAAAGTACCAATCAATGATTTAACAACATACCGGTACATATTGATCATTATTCAAAAATACTTTACTAATCCCAAAGGGAAATTAACTATCAATCCATCCCTTTCCATTCTGTCTCCCCGTCGCGTTGTCAGATTGCGCTGCCGAACGCAAGGGCCGTTCGAGGCTGCTTGCAGCTTTAATATTTTATTATTATATTACTAGTAATAATGGCAATAATAACTTTTGCACACTTTTGGCTAAAAAGCACATACATATATTCACTGTATAATGAAAACATTATACAGTGAATACATTATACTTTGTTCAGTCTGGGACACTGAACAAATGTTGACTTTGTTTAATGCTGAACAAAGCAAACCCCCCACCCCCCCAAAAAAACAAACTGTGATCAGTGTATAGAAAAAAATGGACTCCATCCATCCATCCATCCATCCATCCATCCATCCATCCATCCATCCATCCATCCATCCATCCATCCATCCATCCAT
>CAEFZY010034401.1:0-22220 GCA_903066815.1 Brachyrhaphis roseni
ATTATGAACAATTCAGCACAATTAAAAAATGGACACTATTGTATTGATTTGCCTTTTAAATTTGAAAGTTCCATCTTGCCTATTAACCATTGTATTGCAGAACAACGACTTCTGAGCCTGAAAAGAAAGTTGGTCAAGAACAGCATCACCATCCTAAAGTACATCTGCAAAGAAGCAGAGGGCAAGAACATCAACCTGGGAAAAGTTGCTACCAGCATTTCTTCCCAGCTCCAAGATGGACAGCAGACGCTGGCTGAGGAGATTCTCCAGAAACTGCAGATCTCTACAAGGTTGGGTCAAGCAGAAGATGACCACAACAGACTGCAGGAGGATTTGGAGGAAGAAGAGGATGCCTGTCTAAAGCTTCAGCTGGAGAAGGTGACCTGTGAAGGAAAGATGGAGCTGGAGAACAACATTCTGGTAATGGAGAACCAGAACCACAAGCTGCTGAAGGAGTGCAAATTGATGATGCTGAAAACGACTGGAACTTGGATTTTAAAGCTTAAAGAACTCCTCCTTCAGCTGTCTCAGAAGAAAAAGGAGTTTTCTGCCATGATGCACCAGTCTGCAGAAGATGCAAACATTAAAGAACAACGGGTGTCGCAAAAGATGCAGCGACTTAAAACTTTGCTGAAAATCCAGTGTTTGACATCTGAAGATCTGGATGCAGCAGAGCATGTCATTATTCTCTTTGAACAACATCACAGGTTTGGACCAGAGATCACCTCACTCAGAGCCAACAAGACCATCTCTAAAGACAGCCAACTGTACAGACTCGATCCAGTGGTTGATAATGGAGTCCTCAGAGTGGGCGGACGTCTCAAAAGAGCTGCTATGCCATCTGAAATTAAGCATCCAGTCATCCTGTGTAAAAACATGCATGTGTCAACATTAATTCTCTGTTACATTCACCATCTGCTTGGTCATGCAGGAAGAAACCACATGCTGTCCAGGTTGCGTCGGAAATACTGGATAATCAGTGCAAATTCTGCCGACAGAAAGATCCTGTCTGACTGTGTCACCTGCAGAAGAAATAGAGGAAAACTTCTGGAACAAAAAATGGCCGACCTGCCCCAGGAAAGGGTAAAACCAGACAAACCTCCATTTTCAGATGCTGGTGTTGATTATTTTGGCCCCATTGATGTTAAGAGAGGCAGAAGTCTTCTCAAACGTTATGGAGTATTGTTTACTTGCCCAACTAGTCGTGCCGTTCATTTGGAAGTAGCTCATACCCTTGACACTGATTCTTGCATTAATGCGATCAGAAGATTCGTCTGCAGGCGTGGTCCAGTCTCTTCCATCAGATCAGATAATGGCACAAATTTTGTGGGAGCCAATAGAGTGCTAAAAGAAAGTCTGGCTGCCTTAAATCAGAGTAAAATCCAAAAGGCTCTGGTCCAGGATGGCATAAAATGGTATTTTAATACACCTGCAGCTTCACATCATGGTGGCATCTGGGAGCGCTTGATTCGTTCAGTCAGGAGTGTACTTACCTCAGTTTTAAAACAGCAGGTTTTAGATGATGAAACACTACAAACTGTTTTCTGTGAGGCTGAAGCCATTTTGAATGACAGACCCATTACTTTGGTCTCTGATGATCCAAATGATTTAGAAGCCCTCACACCAAATCACATCTTGACGTTAAAGAGCAAACCTGTTCTGCCACCTGGACTGTTTCAGAAACAAGACCTGTACCTCAGGCGCAGATGGAAGCAAGTACAGTATATGGCTGAACTCTTTTGGAAAAGATGGATCTCTGAGTATCTGTCCTTACTACATGAAAGACAAAAGTGGATGAGACAAAAAAACATTTCTCCCGGAGACATTGTCCTGATCGCAGATGCTACAGCACCAAGAGGATGTTGGCAGATGGGGAGAGTCCTGGCAGTCAAAGCTGATGCAGGAGGCCTGGTTCGTTCAGTGCAACTTCAGACCAAAACCAGTGTGTTGGAGAGGCCAGTGACGAAGCTCTGTCTGCTCCTGGAGGCATCTACAGACTAAAGACATTCGTATTCTATTCTATTCTTTCTTTCTTCTCTTGCAGGTTCATCATTATAAAAATGAAGACAAAGAAGAATTATTTAATGTATTTGTATTAATGTAGGATGTTTGAGGTTGTTAGAATAGCTCCTTTAGTTAGAGATGTAATTGTGATTTAATGCACAATTAGGGGCTGGTGTGTAGGAGCCATTTCTCCATTTTTGGTTAAATCTTATAATTTTAGAATTTAGATTTAGTTAATTTTTATTTGTTTGTTTTCTAGTTGATTTATAATTAGAATTTTGCTTAATTTGTTATGTTTTAAATAGGTTCTTTGATTAGTAATTCACTTAATTAGTTAATTAGTTTCAGTTTGGGACGTGGGTGTGTCACAGTATAAATAGGTGGGTTTTAGGAAGATCATTATGCACTTGTGGTGGTCATATGGTTTTTTACCAGTCAACCAGTCGGTCTTGTCAGTCAGTTAAGTTTTGCTAATTAGTCAGAGAACAGATGCAGGAAAAAGCAGAATCCTGTAATGCCTTTAATCTTGTTTGCCTGAAAGTGGAATAAAACAAACAGAACTGAATTTTTGATCTTTTTTGACTTTTGAACTGCGTAAACCAGAATCCACATGCATCAGGTGACTATTTGAGTTAGATTCACGTTTTGTTTGATCACTTTTGGAATTTGAGTTTTTTGATTTTTGGAATTTGAGTTGAGGACAAATAGTCACTACACAAATAAAAAATAGTAATTGAGAAAGGTTGTCGCGTTATGAAAGACACTAATACCGAAGGAAAATTTAGAGAGACCAGTTAATTTAGCCCTACATATCAGCATGTTTAGATAATGCCAAATTCCTGTGAAGGGAACTTAGAAATTTCTTTATTTGATTTCAGGATTTTGTGGGAAAATAACAAAAAATCTCCCTAATTTAGTTTTGCTAATTTAGACAAATAGTTTCATATTACTTGAAGTTAGACAAATATATAAAGTAATATATAAAGTAAACCACATGCACTTTTTATCAATTCATAACCACATCCTGATGCCATCACTTCATATCCACACTTTGCTGTTTTGGCCCTTCCTACTTTATTTTATACCCTTGTACTTACTTTTTGTGTGTCAGTTTTACATGGTAAGTAAGTATTTTGAAAACAGAGAGCTCTACAATGCAGAGACCCCATATTATGCCTATTTAAGTAATGCTGCTTTAAAACTAAAGTGGGCACGTAATGAGCAACAAGTCTGTAAGGAAGCTGGTTGCAGGCTGGCTACTGGAGCAGCTAGCCCAGCTAGCCTACCATGTTATATCAGTTTATATTTACATTTATATTTACATTGCTCTGTAAAGAGCAGAACAGCAACAAGGAATAAAACTTAATAAAACACAGGTTCTCTATTTTTCCTAAATTGTTTATCAAATTACAATAATAAATAACTCCTACGCAGAACATAATTAGAACTTTGATTAGCAGTATGCCATTATTTTCAGTTTTCTAGCGATCTTTAAGTATGTTGGTAAGTTGTTTTAAATGAAAGCAGTTAGATCAAATGATACAATTTGATTTTCAAATTTTTATTTTTTGTGCAATAACCTTTAGACCATGTGAAATCATTTTGACACAAATAATGTAAACCTGAAGTGGGGGTCTCAGTCTGTAATATACACAAACCAAATAATACAAAAACCAAGGAGGATATTAGTACCAAAAAAAAAAAGGCACAGAAATCTGGAATAATCTTTGATAAAACATTTGAAGCAGCAATTACAGCAAATAATTGGTTTTTGTATTGACAGCAGAATTGAGGAATCATACCCAGAAAGGAAAAGAGCCTCCAAGCCTCCTGTAAATCATTGTGAATGTTCAGATCATTGAATGCACCACAGCTTTACATGACCGTATCTTGAACCAGACAATCAACAGCACAACCAGCTGGTTTGTAAGGGAAAGACAACTACTTCACCTCCTGATCGGATCAAAATGCAAATAATTCTGAACAGGATTCTATTTGAAATATTCACAACTCTTGAAATTGTATTTTTGTGTATTATGTGTGATATCAACAGATTCATGGAGCTGGTGGCTATGACTCCGACTTCAGTGATGATGATGGAGAGGGAGACTCCTCGGAGAAAGCGAGAGAGAGGTAAAATGAAACCCTGAAGAGTTGAGTCGTGTGCTCATTGTGCTCAGTGAAGCATAGAAATGGTTTCTCTATTCAAATTTGGGAGGTTAACCATGCATCTGTTATAGTCCTATAGTGTTGTGAACAGGTACATTATTATTTACCGTCTTTCTGTTTATCCGCCTTACGTTCGGTGTTCATGTTTGACAGGAAACGTGAGGCGGAAATCTTACAGAAGCCATTTGAGAAAGGTCGGCACTCCAAGGTGGCTCCCCGAAGCTTACACTCGTGTGAAGTGGACAGGTACTGTACTGCTGCCGGGGAACAATAAAACTTCATCTGATGTGTGTTTGATTTTTTTATTTCCAAAAATTTTTTCTCAAGTTCCTGCATTTCATTGTATGAAAATCCAGGTATAGAATAGAGTTTTACAGATTTTTGCCTTTTCATGATGTACAAGGTAATAAACATGAGTGAAATTCAATTTTATAATTCCATTTAGAGATTTATTCCTTGTAGAAGTCCCAATTTCCCTCTTATTGACTTGGAAAAAAAACCCCAGAAAAATGTAAAATATAATCTTTGAATTTGGTGCTCATCTTTCAAGCCAGATTTGTGGAAAATGATCCGTGTAATGCTGCATTTAAAGACTCATTGTTATAATTCATTCTTCTGAAAATACAGCCTTTCCTGTTAATCCACCATGCCATAGAAATGTTGTTCAGAGTAACTTTATTTTAATGTTGAAATCTCTGTTTTTTAGAGAGGAAGCCAGAAACAGAAGAGCCCATCTGATTTCAATGAATGCTGTATCCTTTTCTGAATTACATGGCCCTTAAACCTTTTTCACATTTTACCTACAAACTTCAGGGGATTTTGGTTGATTTTTCAGTGGTAGAACAACAGAGAGTAACTAAGTATGTACAATATATCGACATTAACATCAGTATTGGTCAGTATTAGTTAATGATTAATATACCGATGTTGGTCCAATAAGTAAAACTAAATCAGAGTCAGTAGTGGGGTTGTTTTTTCTCTGATTGATTCAGTGTATCTCCCTTTATCAAAACGAAAAAGAATTTTCCTAAACAATACTTTACTTTTGAGTAATTATCTGAAAAGATGGATCATGAATTTGTACTTAGCCTCTATGTATGTCAGTATCAGCTTTGCATGTCTTGAAGTTTTAAACGTTTTGCCCGTTTTTCTTAGCAAAATTGCTAAAGCTCAGTCAGGTTGGATGGAGAGCTTTTGTGATCATCAGTTTTCAAGCCTTGCCACAGTCCATCAACAGGGAATGGCCATGAAGGTCACACTGCAGTGAATTCTGAGTACCTGGCAGTGGAAACGCAGAGAATATTGGCAGATAAAATAGAGAAAGAGCATTCGAGAGACAAAAAGAGACAGGAAATGGTGAGAAATTGTGAAAAGGACAGCTTTTTTTATGACAGGGTTCAAAAGAGCTTTAAACTTCCCAATATTTTTGCACATGACATATCTGCTGTGTTCCTTTGTCTTCATGATGTTTGTTCATAAATGTTCTCTCTTAAACATTTGTGGCTTTCATAGACTAGCTGTATTTATAATAAAATTGCATTAAAGACACCCTTTTACTAATTAGGTGGCTTCTGAAGAAAACTGGTTGCTCTGAATTTTAATTAGAGGTTACACAGGGCTTAATAGAAATATATATTTTTTCTTTTAATATTATTTGGGAGGGAAGAGCTAATATTTTCCTTCTTTATGTGACTTATTTCTTTTGACTACATTAAAAGTCATGAAAAGAAGTTTGGAAATTGTCAGTTTTTGCCAAGAAATGTCTGATCAATTGATCCTAAATAAACCCTTCCAGTTTGAGCGGCACAAGAAATTTGTCGGTGACTACATTTTGTATTACGGTGGACAGATGGCCGACTTCAGACGCTCTGCGTGAGTATTCTGCCTTTCTCCTCGAAAATCTGCCGTCTGCTGACCCTCATGGCTGAATTTGTTTTCTGTGTTGTCACGATCCAGCTAAATACTTTGTTACAGTCGGTGACGGAGATCATTTCTCCCCAGTTATCTGCGCTTAAAATCTTGCTCATTTGGCCTGTTGTTTATTTCAGAGCTAAAGACAAAACGGATCTGGACGTGCTGCGTGAAAATCACCGCTTCCTCTGGAGGGATGAGGATGAGGATGACATGACATGGTGATTCATCAACGTCAGCTGCTCATTTTTGAAACTTTATTGCTTCAGACGCTCACCTCACATTTGATAAATGCATTCAGGGTCTCAAATGTCTTCACTTGCATGTGTATGAGATGAGCCTGTTTATCAGCCTGTTTATCACTTTTAGTCAACTTCTGACTTCTTTTAAAGGGAAAAAGAAATTGCCAAGAAGTATTACGACAAGCTGTTTAAGGAGTACTGCATTGCGGATCTCAGCAGGTACAAGGAGAACAAGGTGAGTTAAATACATTTTTATGACAGTTGATCCCTTTTTAAAATTTTCTGAATAAAAAACTCCATACAGTAGGTGTCTCACTTCTGTGAGACATGGCAGAGTAATCGATTGTTTGACTCTGCCCTAGTTTCTTGAAGGATTCCATTAGATAATTGTCCCAGTGGTGATATAAAGTGTGAAGGTTAATATTTGCTTACTGACACTAATCTCCATCATAACTGGCCCACTGTTGAAAGAGGTTGGTGGCATGATGGGTTTTTTGGGACTGTGTGGTGTCTATTTAAAAAACTGACAGTTCAGTTTGTTTAACACTTCACTTTGTGAATAATAAATGAAGTACAGTGAAATACTCTTGCTCTGCTTAAAGATTTTTTTTTCCCATATTTTTGCTTTGTTTCAAGCAGTGATAACCTAAGTAAAACATTTTTAAAATATACTTTTATTTATTAAGTATGAAAAAAACTATCCGAATCAACCTGCCAATGTGTAAAATGTCAAATTGTTGTAAAATGAATTAACTGCGATTAGTCACATTTTCTAGAGAGCTGCTTTTAATTCCATTAACCACATCCAGTCCTGATTACTTCCAGAGTTGTAAAATCAACAAATTATTTGATTAGGGTCCATCTGAGAACAAGAAGTAGACAATCATATGTGATGGACCAGACACTGTGCTCTGTCACACAGGATGTGATAGTCTGGTCTAGAGAAATTCCAGAAGAGATAAAAAACAGCATCGATGATCTTGGTCTGTCTGAAAAACGGTTAGAAGAATAACGCTGATGACTTTTTATCTCTGTCCAACAGTTTGGATTTCGCTGGCGAACAGAAAATGAAGTTGTTTCCGGAAAAGGTATGTCTCACTCCCTAATTACCCTACTGTAAAGTTGCTGTGTTTTTTTTATTAAGCTTTTCTCCCCCCTTATGGATAGCTAAGCCCATAATCCTTGTCTTTATTAGCAGAAAATCCCTGAGGTAAACACAGTCTTCTTCACTTTTAGTTGCCCTTTTGCAAGCTGCACATTTCAAGTCAGTAGGATAGTTCTGGAACTTGACTTTCACTCATACAGAAAAATTAAATGTTTTATTCTTAATATTTTAACATATTCTACATTTACCGTTTTGAGAAAGGGTTCACTTTATTTAATACTAACTGATTTTAAATACACTAAACAGTAACATTTAGTACTTTTTTGATCATAATACATGACAGGAAGTTTACAAATGTATCCACTAGATGGGGACAGAGATAAAGACTCTTTGCTCATTACTTAATACAATAATGTTTCTTAAGAAGTTTCCCTTCTCTAGAGACTTAGACTACAGACTTTAGTTTTACACTTATATGAATATACTGTGGAATATTCATTGTTTTTCTCTGTTTTGTTTCTTTTACTCCTTCCTTACCTCACCTTCAGGGGATGCTCGAATCCCCTTGATATTTTGACTCATTCAAAACACTTTAGTGCTCTGTTTATGCCTCTCATCTTCATCCTCCCTCTGTTCTGTTGAGACAGTTTTGGAAGAGCTTTGATGATTGCTCTCTATTATTTGTTGAGGATTAGTGCCACACCTCCTCTCCTCCGTGTGGCAGTGACTGATATTTATAGTTTTTACCGGGAAGGACAGTATCTGCAGCTTAGTGAGGGTACACCTGCTTCGACAGCTCATTGATGTGCTTGGAGACATATTCATTTTATATTTTAATAATATCTCTGCCAAGACGGGAGGTACGTTCTCTGTGTTTGCCAACATGTTTATGCAGAAACTGCCTGGTACTGTGGAGCATTTTCAAATAAAGAAGGGAGTTTACTTTAGTGGGGATCCAATACGATATATTTCCAGCAGCTAAAAAAGGACACCGACTTTATCTGAGGGGTTTCTAGTTCTCTTATGTTTACACCACTGCAGCCCCACAAACATAAAGTGTGTCTGAGAAGGCTGACTAAGCCAATATATTGTTCCAGATTAAGACTGTGTAATCCTGGTCTCTGACAGTTCATCCCCCTGTTGCAGTACTCTACAGGAAGTGGGATTAGATGGGTCAGATGTGCTTCACTTCAAGTGTCACCCTTTGATTTGTGTGCTAATAATTCCCGGTGGGTCAAACTGAACCGCTGCTGGAAACACAGCACTCTCGTCTGTGAAATCAATACCAAACTTGACTCTGTAGAGCAGATATAGGATTCCCGTTTAGTTTTGTTATATCCAATTATGTACATGAGGTTTAAATATGTAATACAAGGAATACAACTTTAATACTGATTTGGTTTAAGCTGAGCACAGCAAACACTCGAATTGGTGCAAAAATTCATCACCAAGAAGATGTGTTTGATTTTCGGCAATTCTCTGTGGACTACGTGTTGTTAGCCCCAGCTCACGTGTAATAGAAATGACATAACCAGACTAGATGTCTGTTTACAGATAAGTTTTAAAGGGCTGAACTTTTCCCCTGTTAAACTGACCTTTCATATACTCATAAGGCCCATGCACTTTGGCTCTGCTGCAAACATCTTTGTTCAAATAAAGGGGTTATGTTCCTGTTAGGTCATGTCCACCACTCTCCATCCAATAAGGTGATTTACCAGAACACTTAGCCTTCCTTTCATGGCTGCGGTGTGATGTAAGGTCGAGGAGTCAGACGTGCTTTCAGGCTTTCTTTATATATCTTGTTTAAAACTGATATAAAAAGTTCAGAAAATTATTCGATTATGTCACACTCTATTTGAATGACTTTGAAATTCCTTTCTTTTCAAGAGATGTTCTGTAAATATTTAATCAATACAGAATGACTTAACTTAGAGTGTGGGGGTTTTAATGAGGTAGGTTGCTTCATATCAATACAATTAATTCAACTTATTGGTTTATTTCCTTGTTGTCTTGATAAGTTGTTTTGGGGGGTCATTTGGAATAGTTTTAAGGAATTTAAAAAATTATCTTTTCCCTCCCCCTTTCCTATTTCGAACAGAAGCTTCCACTTACAAAAACAAACCACCCTCTCTGGTGAGCGTGGTTTAGAAAATATAAAAAGTATATTATCCAGTTTGAATCATGGCCTACCTGACAAATTATATGTAAAAAAATAATGTCTGAATAAATCTAAATGTGAAATATTGATATTCTTATTTGAAAAAAAAAATATTTTGTTTTAATTAATTTTGGATTTTATGACAAACTAAGTGCAATAAAGGACCTTGTTAAATTTCCCTATAAAAAAATCTAATCTAAATAAATAAATTAATTAAATGCTAAGCTCTCCTGTTATGACACTATTGGAACACTAGGTGGCACTTAATAAGTGCAGTGTGTAATTCATCACTTAGTGGTGCCCAGAGGTGTATTTAACAGATTTTTTTAAACTACCAGGTGCAGCAAAGAATTGTGATTTAATGACCTTAGTGTTTGCCATATTTTATCTCATTAGTGATGGGTTTGCTGTATTTTCACCGTTCACTCTTCACTGCTGCTCTATATCCGGAAACCCAAACCCACTCTGTGTATTGTTGACTTAAAACAATCTGGCAAGCCTTGAGTATTCTTTGCATTTCTTTGGTGTTGAGAGCCTTAAGTTATGTTTTTAACTTCTGAATCCAATGAAAACACATCTATTCATCCCCTCTGGAGTATTGATCATGTTTTTTGTACAGTATGTAAAGTCACAAAACAAACTGTAATCTTGCTGATTTAATATTTTCATTTGTGTTTACTGGAACAACCTTTGCTTTTAACAAATCCTTCATATCTTCTTTTTTTTTTTTTTTTGCTTGGCTAAGAGCGGTGCTAAATTAAATTACCCTCAAAACTGATGAAAAAGTAATGGATTTGTTTTGGTTCTCCATTTACAAAAAGTATTGGTTCTCTCATTACGTTCATTTTCACTAATCAGTGTCTGATTGCTAAATAAGTCCATGACAAAATAATTTTGTTAAACATCACTTTACCTTCCAATAAAACATGTTGATTAAACTTTCACACATTGAATGAGGATGTTAAATATTATAGCAGAGGTGCAAGATGCTTTGTCTCCCTCCTTTAAGCTGTGAGAACAAACACTCTTTGTATTTGTTTTTATCTCAGAGGAGTCGATGCACTGTAATAGCTACACGGCCTTTTAGAGCTATTTTACAAATATCAGCATGTCCAAGGGCAGCAAGGCAACATCACTGTCTTCTCTTCTTCCTGAAAAGAAGAAATTCACAGAGGGTGCGATGTTTGTTTGCCCTTAAAATCAGCTTCTTTTTTTTTCCTATACTCTAATCCTTTTTTTTTTTCTTTTCAACTTTATCTGTGATTTTCTATATCAAACACCTTTCTTAGCAGTTTGCTGACAAGGTAGTGTCGCCACTCTGGTGGAGATATTTGCCTGCAGCTGATAGGCCCCACTGGCATTTAGCTGACTTGTTTGTGAAAAGCTTGTGTGCAACTGACACTGGCTTTTGTGTTTTTGCTCAGATTTCCAGTTTGTCTTGAAATTCAGTTATGCTGGAGCAGATGTTCAGCTGCAGCGCTGCATTCCCGGTCATGTTTTTCAGTTTGTTTTTCTTTTCCTCTGGTATAAATTACACTTCAGTGTAGCTGTCAGCAGAAGGTCAGAGGGCAGCGGTAGATGATGTTAAGCTGCTTGTACGTGGGCGTCCCCAGATGAAATGGGGAACGGTCTTTGCTTGTGTAACATCTTGGAAGAAAAATGGTCTCTTCATTCTTAAAGAGCAGGAATGAGACTTGACACACCTTTGCATCTTCTGGGGGACTAACGCTTTTAACTGGAGCATGCCAACTTTAGCTTTTTCACATTTTGTCACGTTGCAGCCACTGACTTCAATGGATTTTATTTGGACTGACTACAAATGCTTTGTATGTGTGTATCTGTTGACTCGTGTGTACTTTTTCAACATTTGTAGGCGTAGGAGAAGGTTTATTCTTTTTTTACAGTTTACAAATCATGTTTCACAGACGCAACTATCCAAAGTTACATACAAAGATGCTAACACGAGTTACAAATCCAGTATTACACACTCACAGATACTTTTACACACGCAGATATTTTGAGACTATTTTCACTCCATAAGATTTGCCTTTGTGGAAAACAGGAGAAAACATGAGTCATTTCCCTTCTCCAAAATTATGTACTACTTTATTTTGGTCCACCACATGAAATCACTACTTCAAAAAAATGAGTTTCTGATTGCATCTTGAGAAAATGTTGAATAATTTAAGGAATAGTGTTATTTCTGAAGGTTATTTTTTTTTACCTTCGCACTGTGGTATTTCTTGAATTTTCTTAAATTGTTTTAATATATGAGGTTGATAGAGGGCATTTAGAGCTTTCTCAGTAGTTTATCTCATCTGACTTCATTTTGCATTCTGGCAAGTTCCTGTTGAAGTAAAATGAAAGTGGCAAACCAATTTATAGATGAAATAATCAGTTCTTCTGCTTTAAATAATGTGTTTAACCAGGTCTTTGTTCCATGGAGTGTTTGTACTTCATAATTAGCGATACCCTGCTGGGCTCTGTGTTTCCAGACTGAATAGATCAGTTGCAATGTATCTATTAAATGTGATTTATAAATGACAGCTTCCAGCTCCCGGGCTTTAATCTTAGGGACGAACTGTCTAGTATTTTCTGTTTATCTGTGATTGTGTGCTTTCAGATCTTTATTTCTTAATGGAAAAGCGATCAGTCAAAAGAAATGGATACAATGCAGGTAACCTCAGTGGTGTCTGACGCTGTTTGCTCAGCAAAACAGAGTGAATTTTTGACGCTTTCATACCATAAAGTGCACAGAGAACGCATCTGGGTCAAGTGGGTTAGCAGTTTCCTGAGTCGTTGCCGGGTTTTAGAAGTTTATGTGCATACATCGAAGAAAATCAGCTCTTCACAGGCCAGCAGCAGGAGCTGAGAAGCGTGTCGGGTAGCGTTGTGATGACTAGCCATTTGAAGAGCAGCTCCGCATTTTAGAAAATTTGCCTACATCCACATTTCACAGAAAGTTTGTTGATGACATATTTACGTCTATCATGTCTCTGTTAAAATCCCTGGGGTATTTCTGACTACTATAATAAACATTTTTCCTCCTCGAACATGTTCTGGATCTGCTCCGGAGTTTTTTCCCAGCAGAACATGCCTGAAAAATCTCCGAAGGGAGGAACTCAGGGAGCAACTCCTGATCAGATGTTGGAACTAGATCAACTGAGCAGCCTCGAGAAGTCCTGTTGGCAGTTTGTCACGAGCCATGTAGGGACTCACAGCTAGCATGTGGAAGAAGGTGCACTTGTTGGATGAGACCAAAGTTAAAATTCTTTGGATAATAGGCAAATCCTTATGTCTGGAGGGATATTGTCTCAAATTATACTGAACAAAGGATCTTGGTTGTGTCACTTGGTGGTGGCAGCATCATGCGGTGGTGGATAGTTTTCTTCAGCAGGGACAGGAAGGTTAATCAGAATTGATGGGAAATGGATGAAAGAAGATTCAAGACTTGGGGTGGGAGGTTCGCTTTTCCTGCAGGACAACGACCCTGAACATACAGCCAGAGCTTCAGTGGAAGAGAGGGCATTGCAGTGAGCACTATTCATTGTTTGGTATTCACAAATTCATCTTTTTTGAAAATGCAGCTTGGGAAACTGAAATACCAAGACGCAATACTACTTGACGTAGCATTAGCTGTCATTTGCGAGGTAGACAATCGAGGAGATTCCCTTGGCTCTGATTGAGAACTGTACATGTTAGCTTCTGTTTTAGAGCTAAGACAGTTTCCACTCTGAGCATTAATGCATATTAAGATACATTTTATGTTTGAACTGTTATTATAGGCAGTTATAAGTGTTTTTAGAGAGGTCCCAAGTATTTGTAGATTTTAGCTCTATATACCCCAAAAGACTTGCAGCTGCAATTTCAGTAGATAGTATTTACTGATGCAGCTTGAATGTACGCAATAAATCCCACGGTTCTTTGGTGAAAGAAAACATAAAAGCATGAATCATTTCCCTTCCTCTTCACAATTATGCTCTACTTTGTGTTGGTCCTTCACATAAATCTGTGAACAAGGTTGTAAGAAGGATCTGACTGAGATCAACTTCAGATGGATTCTGAAAATCCCAGGGTCTAGTTTCAGCACAGCTGTTTAAAGAAAAAATATTTTCCCGTCTGTTTAGTGCACATTTACAAGATGCTTGCAGAGGTTCAACATGAGACTATTCAAACTGTGTGATGTAAGAAATCTCCTGCTGGAACATCTCTCTGCTGATGAGGTTAATTGGCAGCAGGTCAGTAACATAATTAAAGATGAAAGGAGCATCCCACAGAGGCTTTTAGATATAAAGATGGGTAGACCTCACCTCTGTTAGAGACGGTATGTGAGAAGGTGTTTAATCAGTTTAAAAGATAAAATAAACAAAATATACAACAAAACTTTTTAGATTTCCCAATTTGTTTGGACGGTAAACCAGAAAGAAAGTCTCTATATCTGGTGATCTGATGAGCGGGACTGAAACCCAACACTGTTTGGCTATAATGTTCAGGGCTTTTAGCCAGCATCAGATTAAGAGTCTGCTTAAAATCCACTGTGAGTTTGCCAAATGATCTAAATACGTAGATCTAATAAAACCAAAGCTTCTTCTGGAAGAGCCTCTGGTTGTCTTAGAAGTTATCAATGGTGAAATTGAAGCAGAGCGTAAAAACTCTCCAAAGGTCCACTGGGTCAAAATCCAAACGCGTTAAAGATTAAATACTTTACTTTTTTACCTTCTTATTTATTGCAGATAATATTTTTGTTTATCCGAACTAGATAGATGCTCTTTTTTTCTCAGAAAGCAAAAATAATTCACTCAAACAAATTGCTCTGTCAGTTGTTATCATGTAAGATACAAAAATGATTTCACATGAGTCATGAGTATCTGAGAGTGATTTTAAAAATGAATACCCACTGACTCAGGCCTCAACTCTTTGACTTTATCCAGTGACCGTTAATCATGCAGCCATCTGTCCTGCAGTGAATGTCTGTCTTGATCTCAAGCCGCTGGCTGGTGGCATAATTAGTCATTGACGTAAGAGGGAAGGAGTTTCCCCTCTTAACGGCCTTTACTTAGCCAACCTGTTGTCAGTTTCAGGTTTTTTTTTTCGTAGACCCATGTGAGGCTTACCTGACCTTAAGTGTGGGAATAGTTGAAGCACGTCAACAAACCACAATAGACGTCGTTTACCTTATCTTTATATTATTTCAGTGGGCATTTAAAAAGAAGTTAAAGCAGAAATGCCCCTTTGTGCCGTTTAAAAAGAAACCCTCAAAACACATAAAAGCGACTAAATTGGTTCATTTTATTTTTCACATGAGACATTGTAGCGCCCAGGGGCTGGAGGCTGACAGAACTAAGCGAACAATTCTGGCCTTGATTATATTTTAGTTTTTGGCATTTATGCTGTAAAAGAAATTGCCTGGACACAGATTTAATATGAATTTTACTCTGCCAGAGTTGAGGTTGTGTGTACCTCGGGTGGGGGTCAAACTTGCACTAGTGTGCCCTTTGAATATATGATATTCTTTTATATTCAACACTGAGCTGGTTCTCTAATGCTGCAGGGAGTTGGAACTTATTCAAGGGCAGTTTGTTGCACAAGAAATGCTTTTGTGATCTTTTCTTTAGCTATAAACACCACTGTTTATGTACATACATTAGATATTTATTAGGCGTTTATATGTATAATAAAGGCTTGAAAACACCACGGACAAATTCCCAGTTTATTGCAAATGTTAGAGTTAATGGGCAGGACAGCATACTAATGTCTCTAGGTGGAAGTTGTTATTGACACTAATTTGACAGTGTGATGGGATGAGTGCTTTAATTTGAATTGATGATGCAAAACCAGGAAGTTTTTTTTAAATTGCTTTTGTTAGTTATTTGTCATAAGGAAGGTTCTGGTAAAAACTTTAACAATAAAGTTTATCTCGGGGAAAAACAAAAGTGGCTCTGGGTAATGATGTGAGGACAAATCTTACAGAAAAAGTTGTTTGCCTGATTCATAAACTTTACTTGAATGTCATTAATTTCAGCTGCTATCCATGCAGCTCCAAGGCAACTGGAACCCAACACACGGAGCATTAAGCACTGTAAGTACCAGCACAGTCTCCATCTCAATGTGAATCTCAGTGGAAGGGGTGGAGACACTCAGATTGGTTAAAAAAAAAAAAAAAACAGATATTGGACAAAATAATGATCTTTTATGCAATTTTATCCAGTGTGCAAACAAAAATAGGGTCTTATTGGCTTTTTGTGTGACATTATGGTGAATGGACTTAACTTTCATAACGCTTTTCCAGTCATTCTGACCACTCAGTGACATTCCCACTTTTAGTCTCACAAAAATGTATACACCAATACGCAGATCGGTTTAAAGTAGACATGTGCCAAGTACAGTGTTTGTGTTTTGTCCCCTGATGGCAAATCCTGTAATTGTTGTTACAACCTCGGACCAGAGCCAGACGTCTCTGTTTTTTTTTGTTGTTGTCTGCCTTTTTTTTTTTTTTTTTAGCTGACGTCACTGCTTCTTAATCTCACACGTGAGTCTGTCTTTTGGCTGCAGCGGCCCGAAGCGGCAGTAGCCAGCGTCACCTCAGCCGATTGTTGAAAGCATCTTGAGCTGCTGCAGGCGAGGGCGAACATCGCTTTTCCCACAGTGGATCCTTTCTTGTCCCCGAGCCAAGAGCGGAGCGCTATGACGCACTTGCTCCTTCTGGTGCAATCTGGAGGAACCCCGGAGACCAGATCAGTGCACCTTAAGCTTCTCTAGGGATAATAGGCGGGCTGTGCAGTGGCTAGAGGGTGGCCTTGGGCCATGAAGAGAGATGAAATAAGGGAGATGAGAAGGAGCTTTGTTGATAAGGTGGAAGGAGTGCAGAGATAGGTGAAGAGGGGTGAAAGAATGGTTGACACTTCTGGAGGTTTTGTGAAATCCCCACTTCTCAAATAAAACTTTTATGTCTTTCCTCTGTGAGGTTTTGCTTATTTATTTCTAATTTTTTCCCTGTTAGGCCTCTGACTCAATTGATCTTTATGTCTCACTTTGTGCATATCGAAATAAAAAGTCGGAGAATAAGTAGGGGGGAAAAAATGTGCCTGTAAACTTTTGCGAAGTGCTGTATGTACTTTGATGTTTCAGGTCAGTTCCAGTGTGGGAATAAACACTGTGGAAAAGAGGAAGGCCTGAAAAGCTGGGAGGTGAATTTTGCCTACGTGGAACACGGGGAGAAGAGGAACGCTTTGGTCAAACTCAGTGAGTTTGAAAATCTGTTTTAAATACGTAATTAGGTATGTGTTAACCCAACTCCGTGGCTGATAATGCACCTGTCTGTCACCCCCAACCCATAATAACACTCTTCCAGGTGTCACACTGCAGAGAATCGCATTCAAATTACTGTAATTTGTGAATCTGCTAAGTCAGTCAAGCTGAGAATGAAAGGCTCTTTTAACGAGCTGAAGTGGCAGGTCACCTCCAAACATAAAATACAAATCTAGTTCTTGCTACATATGAATCCAATTTGTGACTGTTTAGAAATAAAAAAGATTATGCTTCACCAAAAAGACGTCAGAAAAACAGAATGATTGGGTTAAAGCAGCCAAATGGCTTTCTTGAGCAAAATATCCACAGTGACAGAAATGTTCAAAAGTTTTAAACCTCTTATATTCTTTATGGTTTCCTTCTAAGCAGCCAGACTTTGCAGTAACCTTTAAAGGTGCTTTGATCATTCCACTCCTTTGAAGGCTTTTTAAAGTTTTACCTTGGATTTTGGCTGTTTTTTGTTCTGTTTATTCTGTCAAGTCATTGTACCCAATCATGTTAGCATATATTAGAGTGGAGATGATGATGGATTCACAGAGAACAGGTCTAGGGTCAGGGAAAGGGACGCTCACATCTGTGCAAACCTCATGCATCCTAGACTCAAATTTATGTGCACAGATTTGATGAGTAAAGCTGATTCTGATATTGTCCAGTGCTTGAAAGCAAATGACAAAACTCAATAGGTGAAGGAGAAAAGAAGTATCAACTTAGAACAAAAAAACCTAAGATGAACAGTATCTGAAAGTTGTTTTTAAGTAAAAAATACTTAACAGGAACCGACCCTAAGAGAGGTTTGACCTCTAAGCGGATCAATATACAGATTCTTGGGGTCAAAGGTATTTATTCCCCGTGGCCTTTTTTCAAATGTTGTCAAGTTACAACCACAAACTTCATTTGTATTTCATTGGGACCTTATGTGATAAACCAACACAAATATTGTTACAAACAAAATTGATGTCCATTTTTGTTTTCCCATCTTGACTCTTATAATCTTAAATAGTACAAGTTGTAAGCAGTTGCCTGCAGAAGTCACCTAATTCATAGTATATATGTGACTTGAAGTTAAACCCCAGGCTGCATTCAATAGCAATCAATATAGTTTTTCACTTTGAAAGTGTCAATGCTGCCACCTTTGTCCATATGTGTCTAGAAAGATGAGAGATGTAAAAACAAAAGGGATAAACATTTTCCAGTTCTGCACAACACACAGAAAGAAAGACCGCTAAGAGGGTTAAGTCCTCCACCTTCACCTGTCACCTCCACTCACTCTGCCTGCAGCTAACACTAAGTCAGATAACATTTAGCTTTTCAGACTTGTCTTGTTTGTCTGTTGAACTTGTTATCAGCTTGTATTATTTGTCGGACATGAAGTAGTTTGTAGTTCAGGGTTTACATGTAAGTTTTATTAAAATGCTATGATGGTGCATCAGTTATAGGTTCACTTGCTAATGAGTTGACACAGGCAATTTTTTTTCAGCATTAACATATGAATATGATATCAATGGTTGTGAAAATGGTTAAAGTCCTGGTCCAGTCTGGTCTTGGGTTATGTTATTTTTGACTACAACACTATGGTTAAATTAGGTTATAAATCAACATCCCCAAAGCGTGTTCAAGCCATCATCTAAAAAAATCTGAACATTTTGAGAAGTTAGAAGGACCTAATCAAAGTTCAGACCTGAACCCAGTTGAGAATCTGTGACAAGACCTAAAAGATGCAATTTTTGTAAAGAACATTGGGCAAAAACTTTAAGGCCGTAGAAGTTGAAGGCTGATGGAGGCATACTTGCAGCTGTAATTAAAGCCAAAACTGTCCTCTGAAAGTATTGATTTGTGGGGACTGAATACAAATGCACACTTCTCAGAATTTTTAGTGCAAAACATTTCGAAAATCATTTATCGTTTTTCTTCTGCTTCACAATTATACAACACTTTGTCCTTTTCTGCCACATAAAATCTCAATAAAATACATCAAAGTTTGCGGGTGTGGTGTGACAGAACCTCGAAAATTTCTAGGGTCATGCATAAATTTACTAGGTACTGAACTGAATGCTAATTTTTTAGTCAACATAACTATGTAGTTTATTCCACAAGTTAAAGAACCTTTTATGCCAGAATAATTCATGATGACTTAAGTGGATTAATAAATGACCAAAACCAGTCCTTGAAAATGACCAGATACTTCATCAAAAATAAGACAAATAGCAGCCATGATTTAAAAAAACCTTAAAAATTCAACAGATGTTGATCAAGTATAAATCAATCTATCCATCCGTTCATCCCTTCATTCGTTTTCTTACACCTTTATCCCATTGGGATCAGGAGGGGTGCTGGTGCTTATCTCCATCTGTCAACAGGTGAGTGGTCGCCAGTCCTGAAGTATAAATATTAATTATAATAATTCAGACCACGTTAAATGTAACAGGAGGTGTAGGGAGGAGAGAAATACACTTCTGATAATAAAACAAAGACAATTATCTGTAAATAAATTCCAGATCGAAATGCCAGACATCATCCTTCTACTTAATTTGCATTATAACTACAAAGAGGTCAGCAGTACTGACATTGTTTCTTTTTTTAGGACTGTGTCCTGAATGCTCGTTCAAACTCAACTACCATCACAAGTAAGCCCCCTTACATTTGATCTTTAATATTAAAAAAAAAAAAATCTAGGTTATTTGGCTCTCCAAGACATATTTCTGAGACTGTGGAGAGTGTGCACTTGTCTGCTCAAAGTAGGACAGACCACCATAGACAGCGAGCACACACAGTGATGCGGTGCTCTGGGGCTTATAAATCGAGCCTCAGCTCATAACTGCTGTCTGAAATTACCAGCGATGTTATGATGACTATCAAAAATAATTAAAAAACAGTATCCTTTTGCTTTGATTCATTCTGTGTTGCTTTTTGTGCAAGGGTATAGTTTACCATGTTCAATTTTGGTCAATTTGTGCTTCGTTTCAGGAGAAAGGAGGTGAAAGTGAAGAGAAAAAGAAAGATCTCTGAGGAGAACGAAGAACCAACAAAGAAGAAGAAAAAGAAGAGGAGGAAATCCTCCTCTCATTCTAAAAAACACAGACACAAGAAGCAGAAAGGTACCGCTTCTCCACAATCTTCTACAAGATTACATTTCCGGCTGCTATTTAATGAATCTACCACTCACAAGCAGCTTTGTTTACATTTTATTTTGTTTTTATTTTATTGAAATTTTATTACTCTATTTTGCATTTTCCACAGACCGCTCTACCTCCTCCAGCAGTTCAGAGTCAGAGGCGCAAAACTCTGACAAAGGTGGTGCACACGACTCCAAATCACACACAGACCAACACACCCCCCCACACACACACATCACTTTCACACTGAAAAAAATAAATCAAATTTTTATCCCCTTCCTTGGACATTTAGATCGCTTTACTTCCAACTTTTTGACTGAAAACATGCTGACAGCTCCCCCTTGAGGCACGTAGGTTAACCCTGCTGTTAATGCTAATCGGCTGACAGAGGGTCTGTCTTCTTTTGGCTTTTATTTATTTTTTTAACTGTTTTTATCTCCACTTTTATTTAGTCGTTCGCTGTGAACAGCGTGACATAAGGTGCGCCTCTGCCCCCGTGCGTCTTTGTTTTGTTTTGTTCCTTGACGGATCACAGGGCAGGGAAGGTGAAAATGTACACAAGGAGCAAACTTCCTTGTTATATAATTTAGCTCAGCATGCTATGAGAACCATAAACACACACATGCTCCCTGTTTGTATTTGTATTTGAAACCGATGGTCTTTAGAAATGAGCACCAGACCTTTTTAAGAAAGTAAGTTGTTCACAGATGCAATTAAGGAGCTAAAGAAGAGGCTGAAGTAGGAAACACACAGCAATAATTAACCTGTTTCAACTCATAAGTTATTTTATCCCAACAGACTCAAGAACCAACTTTTTATTTATTAAACAGCCTTCCTGGAAGATTGCTTAAGGAATCCTCTCACATAGGAAACGATCGTCTTTTGTTCCTAGTGACCTTTGTTCTGGTTCTATATTCTTCATTTTTTAATTTGTGACCTTTCACCTTTCCTTCTCTAGTTTTCTACCTACTTTCGTTTTTTTATCCTGCCTCTTTTCTTTCCTCTTTTCCTTAATTTTTCCATATTTCCTCCTTTCCTTTTTTCCTTCCTTTCTTCTTTCTCTACTTTCTTACTTCCTCTTTTCTTTCCTTCATTCCTTCCTTCAATCTTTTTCTTTTACATTTTTGTAAAAGAACACTGTTCACTTTTGATCTTGTTTTCTATTAAACTCTCCTAACAGACAGTGAAGCTGGGAATGAACCAGACAGCCAATCAGAAGCTGACCACTGGCGAGGCCCCGCCCCTGCTGTGGAGGAAAAATCAAGGTGAGGTTAATGGACTAATCTTCATATCGTATCTGCCTTTCTAAGCTCTCGAATGTGTGTTTTGGGGATAACACAACATGTAGCTCATTTAGATGTTTGTCACCGCGCTTCTTTTAAGCTGTCAGGGCAGGTGGGAGGCGAAAGCCCTTTTTGAAAAGTTTTCTGCATGTCAACCTTTCTACCGTTTCCTGCTCCCCGTCATTCACCGTTTGTGCTCTGAATCATTGTTGGAAGCCAAAAATCATCTCACTTCATGTAGAGTACTGATGCTCTGCCAGAGTTAATCACAGCCCCCCTATTCGACTGTTTTACGTCAGCACTGAGCATGACAGGAATTGACATGTCTGTGTTTTGGTTGTTTCATCTGTTTAGGGAGGAAGAGTTTGATGACTACTTTGAAGACATGTTTCTTTGAATCCGCTGGTATCAGCGGCAACCCTGCTGTGACTACACTTCCTTTTGTATCCCACTGATATTAAGTATGTTCTATTTGGGTCTTGCGTGCATGAAATAAACATAATGTTTATCCTGCCTCTCCGTGTCAGTTTTCTGTTTACATATCTTGGCTTCCTTTGTGCTTCACTCTCCACGCCATCATGATGAGAATAATTGGAAGTGGTTTGAGGCTGTGTGGCTCATAGGATGGTGATGGCTGGATAGGATACTGCTTAGAGGCATGATAAAAGTAGCTGTTTTGTAAAAGTATTCACACCCCTTTATTTTTGATAGCTTTCAGGCATATTTTTCAACATTTTGTCATGTTATAACCACAGTATTCAATTCATTTTAAAATGCTTGTACCGTAATTTCCGGACTATAAGCCGCGACTTTTGTCACACGCTTTCAACCCTGCGGCTTATACAAAGATGCGGCTTATTTATGCATTTTTTTTCTAATGGCCACCAGGGGCGCTCGAGCAGAAAAGGTAAGAGTGAGACAGGTGGA
>CAEFZY010034404.1:0-52191 GCA_903066815.1 Brachyrhaphis roseni
CTCTCTGTGTAAATCAACAATGTCAATAGTCGTGAAAATAAAGTGTCCAAACTTTTGGTGTGTACTGTATATATATATATATATATATATATATATATATATAAAATTATGTTAGATATATTTTAATAGGCGTTCTGCTGGGGCTGCTTAGTCATTTTAAAAGTATGTTTTTAAATGACAACTATTAAGCAGCAACATTTCTGGTGTAAAATTCCAATATTTTAGAATTCACATCAGTTCTATTATTTGGGAGTAAATTTGACCATTTTTCTAATTTAGACAGTGGTGGAAGTGTTAATACATCTCCACACAAGACCTTACAGCATGCATTTCAAGCTCATGTTGGTCCGGATGTTTATTATGATATTTCTCCCATCTCCAAGCATTATTTGCAACACTTATTTTTTAATTGTGTATGCTCAGGTTTTTCCTGCAATGTGAAAAAGTGTGACAGTCAGGCTTAGCGTGCGAACAATCTATATTCAGATGTTTTTTCAGTCAGTGGTGTGAGCCCTTGGCTTTTTTGTGGTGTTAAACAGTTGGTTGTCGGAGGCGCAAACCATAACTGAAACGTGGGTTCTCTCACTACTTTATGTGGATCCAAGAACAGTAGGCGCTCGAAGCGGTGTTTATCATACAATGTAACCCTCATCAACAGAGGCTGTGAAACAGATTTCCAGGAGGTGAAGCACTGGCAGACATCTCAGAGATACGCTGGCCTTAATTGGGCAGATAAATATCACAGGTTGTGCTCCCCGGCCCTGCATCCCCGTTGCATACATCACCCTGAATCCAGTCCAGAAGTAGCAGCAGGATCTCGCCTGCTTGTCTCATCCTTGAAATTTGTCCGTAGCCTGTGGTGCACTGAAAGAGCACTCTGGGCACTAGAGATTTTGTTTCTCAGTCTGCTTCCCATGGTTGCAACCATTTTAAGGTCATATTTCAGAGGCCCTCCTGCTTTTTTTAATCGTCTTGTAAGCATCTTTCTTCCCAGAATTAGAGCCAGACGACATAGGATGTATTATCAGACAAATTGAGATTGTATACTTTATTATTTAAAAAAACCAGAGCCACTGATTTCCTGGATGAACACCATTACTGGTTGATACCAACTCTGTAAGTAAATTCCAGGAATTGACATCTGCATTCTACAGAGCAGCTGAGGGTTCTTAATAATTAGCATTGTTTTGAATATTCATGACTCTGGCCTTTCAAAAGCCCCACAGGAGCTGCGAATTACCCCGTAATACCTATGTGTTGTTCAGTCCAAGTCTTCTCCCAGCAGCCCATGGGGCCAGCTCTGAAGATGCAGAGTTTCGTTTGGGAATAAATGTGGCATCAGACCCATACAAACTACAACAAAGCACACTATATTCAAACACATTCACAAACTCACACATCGAACACACACACAGTCAGAGTAATCACTCTTCCTCCTTAGTACTTGCACCATGGACTAATGACTCCTGTTGAAGCAAATAAATCAAGACAGACGGAGAAGGAAAGAGGAAAGCCTTACCCAGGATTCTCATTCAACACAACTTTTTGGTCTAATCATGCTTTCTGAAGAACTCAAAGTCCAAGTGCGCTGCATGTTTTAATCATAGATCCATATAAATATTTAATCTTAATGGATGAATTAAGAAAACTTACTGAGCTCTCATTTGACAGCGGTCTTCTGCAAGTTCAGTCCAAATTATGTTGCGAATATAACAGAAGACTCGATTCAGAACTCTGATGAACTATGACAGTAGATCATTTTTTTTTACATCTAAAATTTATTTCTTTATGATTTACTAATTTAATTTCCCTGATAAGCAAGAACAAAAAAATTATGAAAAGATAACTGTTCATGTTTGTGTTGGTGGTTATCTTTTACATCACAACATTCTACAGTGCACCAGTATAAGATAGCAGAAAAATTTAGAAATCATTTGATTTGAGAATATTTCTGAAATTGGGGGAAAAGTGCCATGTTAAATAATAAACTGTGGAGCACAAAGTCAGAATACTTTGGTTTTAAACACATTCCTCTTTTACTTTAGCTGTAACTACTCAGAATAATAATGCCTAAGGAAATGTGACTGAAATACTTGCTTATAATGCTTTCCTTTTGTAAGTTTGTGAGTGTGTCTACAAATCTGTCCATGTCTGCAGGCTATAACTACCATTGAACTGGAGCCTGAAATTGACTTTTTAAAATGGGGGAAGGGAGGATTCCCCATGGGGGGACATTTATGCACGGGGCAAGTTGACTATATGTTTTATCATTTCTAATATGTAGCTCTATTTTTATTTTTATTTTTACCTCTTTCTAGCTCTTGCTTGTCTACTTAACAGTTTGGCTTCCTCAGCTTCATGTCTTTCCAGATTAATGTTTTATGCATCTAAAATAAATAATAATAATAATAATAATAATAATAATAATGGGACTTTTCCAACTTAAAGCTTGAATTTTGAAAACCCACTCTCACTGTTAAGTATGGTGAAGGACATACGATGTGTAGAATATTTTCTTTATCAAAGGCGCTAGGAATGTTATTAGAGTGCATGGTGTCATGAAATACCACGCACTTATTCAGTAAGATAATATTGCAAAACATATGGCCAAATCAACACAGCAGTGGTTTACCAGACACAAACCTGATCTTCCCACAGTCTTTCTAGAGTCCCAGACCAAAATTTTAAAGAAAACATGTGGGCAAAGTTGAATAGAATAGCCCATTAAGAGGGCAATGTGTAGGGATTGTGTTTAAAGTAGTGGTCAAAAATCATACTCTGTATGCTACGAACTTGTGAAATGTTGTAGAAGGGGACCGAGTGCTATCCTGTTGGCAAAACAGGGTTTTCAAAGTATTTAGAGCAAGGGTATCAATAATATGGCAACTATTGAATTATTTAAATATTTTCTTCTAAGTAAAAAAAGATGTTGAAATTGACGTTTTTTTTTTCTCTTTTTTTTAATGCTTAATGTGAGATTATGCTCTCAAAATGAAAGATGAATAAATATTAAGTTTTTTTAACATCTTTACCAGTATAATTCTCCTGGGTCCTGCAGATAAAACCCCCAGCAAGAGTTTAATTTCAAGGTAGCGGCAGAAAAAGACAGCTACAGAAGTTTAGCATTAGCTTTTGGCTCATTTTGTTCAGATAATGATAACCTGTGATCATAACTACTGCAACAATGGCCCTAAAACGGACTTTAATCTGTTTTGAAGCAGAACATGCTCGGAGCATGACAAATGTCTGAGCAAAGGGCCAATAAAGAGCAGAACCAAACACCCACTGAGAGGCGAGTGCCTTTCCTCTGTCTGAGAGAAGAGTGTCTCTGCTGGCTGCCAGCCGCTTTCTCCCCATTAATCACGACCCAGGTTCTAAAGTTTGAACTCTGATCTTTATGGCTGCATCAAGTCCCAGTGACAGATGGAGGCAGAGCTCTGTGTCTTCACATGAAATTATTCAGCTCACATACTCTCCCTCTGTCTCTATCTCACACATGCACACCCACACACACACACACACCCCGACAGATTCTCCAATAGCAAGGGTCATTTGGTCACAAGCTGATATTTTGTAGTTGGAAAAGACCATGGACTGTGATGGTCTCTGTGTTTCCTTCTGACAAGCAGCAGTTTGAAATGAGGCCTTTGTGTGGCAGTACTTATTAAGCACACTTTGTGCTGCTAATTGAAAAAGCAATGATCACCCTTGAGAGTGAAAAGCGAGTGCCCCATGTAGAGGAGTTTTGTTTATAGGCAAGATGCTATGGTTGAAAGATGCTGATTAGCATGAATAAATGAGATAGCTTATCTTCGAATTGCATGCCCAGTGCTGCTCTCCTATTGAAGATTAATTGCCTCTCACAAGGTGTTGCTAAAAGTTCATTTTCATCAATTGATTTCCCTTAATTCCTAAATTCCCACAGAAGTGCATTAAATTGGTAACAACCACACTTCATGCATCATTAATTTTGTCAGCAATTAGACACCACATGTATTGTGACGTTAGGTGGAAGCGTGTTATTTTTGCACCGCTAGGGAATGACGGCAATACCATAATATACTAATAGTTGGTACAATTCAAACATTTATGGTGATTAGACCTTCACAATGTATCGGACATTTATTGTCATCCCATTATTGTTATGCGCAATATTGTGATGAAGTTCTTCACCAGTATACATTTTGTAGTAATAGAAGATATTTTATGAGGCCATTAAAATATTTTTGGTAAAGTCATAGAGGTATTTTATTCTCAAGCAAATGTTTTTTTCATTGCAAGTACAACAGCCATAGCAAGGCTCATCAAAACAATTGAGTCTAGAATGAGCTGCAACGACCCACACCTCAGCTCTTGAAATACTAGCAAGAACAAAGCTATTGTTGAAAGAATTTGTTTGAGGTTTGCCGCCAACCATTTGAATGACGCATCGTAGGAAAAACAAGGAGATTGGTGAGACTAAAGCAAAATCTTTTTTTATTGCATGCAAGATACTAAGCTAACACTGACATGTTCTTTAATTTAGTAATGACTCTCGTCTCTAATAAAGGAAAATGACATTAGCCTTTATTAGAAGAAGAAAGTTAGGATTTATGCCTTTGTCTTATAAACACGAATGTTTCTCAGATATTTCATAAGCTTTGTTATTATTTTATGACATTGGTCATTGAATAAGAACAATAATAACTGTATGATTTTACATAATATTCCAATTTCTTTTTTTATAGAAGTTCTCAAAAGACCTCATTGTAGTTTTCTAGTTATTGTTGGCTTTGAGAAGTAACCTGTTTATCTGATACTTCATTGCATTAATTTAAGTTATTCTAACTAGAATAAAAACTATCCTGTATTTAAAATATTTGAAGTTTACGGCCATCCGAATACATATCATGCATGGTCCGAAGTCAATTGAATGTTTTTTTTTTTTTGGAAACTTGACTTTTTAGAAGTAAAGATGATATTTTTTAAATTTTAGTTAGTTTTACTTTATTTTCAGGTAAGACTTTGATTTAAGCAAGACTTGAGAAAGTCCTGGATTGGCTGAAACTTAACCCAACCCCCCCGTATTAACTCTGGCTGAAGCAGACCAGGAAATGTAGGCAGGCAGAAATGATTTGTGCACAGAGTTGAAGAGATGATTTGAGCACAGATAAGACGCAACATGCCTTCAAAAAGGAAGAGGCATACAACAGAGCATGACGAGAGCGCAAGGTGGGCACACATAAAAAAAAATTAAACCTGCCAAAATATAAACTAGAAAGATAACTCAGTGGAAGAGTAGTTAGCCTAGTAAAGACCAGCCCCTTGTAATACACTTTGTCCGGACTCTTGGCTATTGAGAAACAATTGCTTCCTGGAGGTGTGGACTCTGTAGAAGTTCAAATGTCACCCAGTCGCTAATGTTAGTCATGACGTGTGCAATGCAATGTTCACTTCCTCTGGTGCACTCCTAAAACTACAGGTAGTAAAACAGAGCAGAACATTCACAACTTCTCCTTCTGTTCACCGGGTGAAATTCTATGAGAGGTATTCCTTGTAAACGGGAGAAAGCATATTCACTTGCTAGAAATGCTCAGTCCAAAAACTAAAAAATAAAAAAAATCTAAATCAGACCTAAATCTAGCTTGAGCATCTTTGACCATGCTTGCAAATTTCTATTCCCAGACACTCTTCCTGCTTCCTGTAATCTGATGGGAATTTCAAGCCAAGTAAAAAAATTGTGTGCTCAAAGCAGAGACATTACTGGTATCCAAGAACCTCAACACATAAAAAGGAAAGAAAAGAAAAAAAACATTCACAAGACTCCTCCACATCTGCCTATTACTGAGAAGATGTTTGAGGCTTGCAGAATAGTTGTCAGAGGCTATTCATCACCTCACCACTACATAATCATTACTGTAGTATTGGGATCATTTTGGATTCCATTAGACACAGCTTACCTTGAAGCCAAAAAGTGGGCTATTGAAATAAACTGAGAAGGACATACTTCAGCAGTTACACATCAAGATCACATCTGAACTTACATATAATGAAAAATACTACGCAAGGATCCTGTTATAAAACTCCACTCCACTCAACATGTTTATAAAAAAAAACAAAACTTCACTGCATGAAAAGCACATGCCACAGCAGACAGTGTACATCATAAAAATATACTGGTTTTCCTAAACCATCATAGACTTCTAAGACCCCCAGGCAAATTCTGACTTCCTGTAGCGCATTAGTATGGTAAATCACTGGATTCATCATGCATAATGATGTCATTATGGAGTAATGTTCATCAGCTAATGTGCACTTGCCAGGAATCTATTTGTGTCTTTAGCCATTTGCTGTCTCCTACAACTCTTTAAATCTCAATTTTTTTTATTAACTTACCCAACATCTTTGCCACAAGGAGCTCTTACAATATGAAGAGATGCCAAAATAAGACAAGCAATAAGGGCTGATGAGGTTTTATGATTTTGCACTGCACTTTTTTTTCTTTCCTCATCTTAGTCCATCTCTTCCAGTGCTTCTGGGCTGGAATAAATGGGAAGAAAAAGAAAACATAGTTTGTTGTTTTTTCCCTCTGAACATTTTTATTGCTTTTTATTATTGGCTTGTGTTTTTGTGTGTTTCAGTTGAACATTGAGATTAATATGTTTCATAACATTGCAAGAGGCATCTGAAATTGCACATATAAGTCGATTGAGTTTCAAAGTTTACGTGCTGGGGGGTCAAGTGTGGTTTTTCATTTGTATAAAAGCAGACACTGCAGGCTCATGAGGTTTCAATTGTGTGGTCAAGACAGAAACCAATTGTTGCTGGGCATTTTTAGATATGTAGAATCTTAATTAGCAAAATTTAAAAACTTTAAAAATTATAAAGTAATATAAGTCAGCATCTCGACAAATAAAGAAAAAATAGGCTGCATTTAGTGGTCAAAGCCCATTTGACCACTAAATGTTATGGGTTTCGGTCTGCAGCAGTGATAAAAATTTCATATACAATACTGGGAATTTTGTATTTATTTCTGTGCAAACTTTTTTCAAAGTTAAGCACTGCAAATTAACTCTGCTTAGTTTATGACATTGTAAATGAAGTTAATCCCTTTGAGTAATATAATCTGTGACTGTTTATGTTTAGTTTCCATGTCTGACACCTAATTAACAGACTTGAATTTGGTTCTTTTATGCTGCATTCTGTGAGAAGAGGGGAATTGAACCCCTTCAGGAATAACTGCGTGGAGACTGTCTCATTACGGAGGTTTATATTATACCCCAGAAACTCAGGTTTACTCTACTGTTATGTCATAATCCATCTGTGTTAGTGTCATCTCAACAAACTGCGAAATGGGTAAACATTCAGCTTGGTAATTTGAGAATTGTAACGAGCTGTTCTAAAATCCCACCCTTGGATTTGTTCACCGCTTCATGCAAAGCTGAATAATAAAACTCAAATCAGCCTCTAATCCAATTCCAAAGTGCTGCATGCTGCAGATAAAATAATATCTGTTCCTGGTTCAGTAAATGCATATGTTTTAATAAAACTGTTACATCAAATAATGTTTGGACAGGAAATGTGCTAGACGCATTTGAAACTATTTAAGCATTTAAATTTGTGCTCAGAGGAAAATAGTTACTTTCTACAACTTTCAGAAAGGAACATTTATAGGTATTACATAATTTGTAAGTGTTCAGAGTTTTATGAGTGTACTTTTCAATTTTGGATTCATCTGTGTGGAAGAAATACTAGCTTAGGAGTATATGTGTTGTGTAGCTTTGTACACTTGATACTTGGTTTACAGTACTGTGAAAAGTATTTGTCCCATAATATATATATATATATTTATTATTGAAAATTTAAGCTTGGTGTTAGAGTTTAATCAGTGAATCCTTATGAGTTTCTATGTTTATAATAACCAAAACCTTCATTCAAGAATTTGATTACTTAATTTTTAGCTTCAACTCAACAGACCTTCTGATCTTCACATTTAGCTGCACCAGTAGTCAGAAAATATATGAAATATGTAAATTTGGTAAAAAAGGATTAAATATCGACCTCACCTGTGAAGAGTATCTGACCAGCGTTCTTTCACCTCAGGCGAGCTGTGGGCGAGAAAACAGCATGGTATGAGTTACTAAATCCACAGAGCGACTCCAACACGCTTCTCTGCTGACAGTGGGAGGAATGAGACGAGCCGTGCACCCACTGCGTCTTTTAACAACTCTGGTGGAAAGTGTATCTCAGTCATGGGAAGAGGAAGCAGCGTCACGGCATGCCCCATTCAGACACCTTCCACTTCCTCATAGACGTACAGCGCTGCTGTGGCTTTGTGTCCACCAGTGGAAACAGGACGGCGACCCAAATACGCGTGCCCACTTGCTCACCTGCGAGGCTTCGGCATTGAAACATCAGATATACCGGCCGGCACTCGCGCTTGTCTGTTAAAAAGCCAACACGCTGTTTATCTAAGGCTCCAACTCGAAGTGAATGTGAAACCTTCACACAGTGAATCATAACTCAAGTCCAGTCAGACAAAAAGAGAAGGGTTCTCATCTTTAAACACAACAACTCAAAACCCACTTGGGTATTAATCAGCTTCTTGGAATACAAAAATGGGTGAAAAACACAGTCCCAGTGTTAAATTGTGATGACTTTGCGAGAAACGTGGGAGTCACTAAGCACCACAAATGAGCAATTTGTCATCTGGTGCCGCTTTAGTGATTAGAAATTCACAGCAGGGAAAAATACTCTTTCATTCCTTTTTAGCCAATCACAAAGTCTTGAGTACGAAGGATGAGTAAGGTTTCTCCTGCACTTCATCCTTACAGTAAAGGCCTGCATTTCTTGCCATCCTCTGCAGTTAATTCCCTCGCACGGAGACGTGCTTTGCGGCGATGTCCAAACTTCCTATTTTTGTTGTAGAGTTTTTGTCTTGTGATGCTCCAGGGCCAACTTTCTTCTTGGTAGTTCCTCATTTTCCGAAAGGCCACACATCATATGACCATTCTACTACTGAATATGAGCACATGTTCTCGGTTAATGACTTGCATACAGACATTTTGAGGGGAAAAAAAATGTTTACACCACATTTCAAAGGTTTTCATTCCCATTTCACATTTTCATATTTTGTCACATGCACACCTGCACAACCAACAAGAAAGTACAAAGTGGTTTCTGTATGGTAAGTCAACAACAAAACACTTGTAATTTTCAGCAGACATTGTACAGGGCATACAGCGGTAAATGTAGCTAACTAAATGTGCAGGAGCTCCACCTGGGTTGCTAGGTGACGGTCTGGAATTCAGTGGGGTTGCTAGGTGACGGGCAGTGCCTGCTGATTTGTGAAGTTATAGAAGTTATATTCGGAAGGTTTTTGACAGGGGTTATTTTCCAGACACCAAAAAAACTAACTTTTTGTTGCCAAAAACATCTCAGTGAGTTTCTTAAGCACTTAGGATATTTTTTGAAACCAGTTGAGACCCAAACGAATGTATAAAATCAGGCAAAATTTGAGTTGTACATAATAGATTCCTTTTAAACATACAGATAGAGCTATCAAAGCACACTCCTAGTCAATTAAACCCAGAACTGGATTTGATTCTAGTCAAAGTCCAGAATTAAATCCAATTGAGAATGTGTGGCATCCATCCATTCTGTCTGAACTTGAGTTACTCTGCAAAGACTAATGGGTAAAATGTCAATCTAGATGTTCAAAGCTGGTGTAGAATGACATACCCTAATGGTGCCTTCAAACCAAACCCATTTCACGCGACAGGTATCTCTGGTCTTCATTCAAAGTCTATATGGAGGCGCGTCGAGGGTCCATTGCGGCGCATTTCGCGCGACCAGTGTGGCACGATTTGAAGCCTTGGGAGCGTTTTGAGCGTCTGACAAACTGGCCGGCAACAGAAAACAACAACCAGAGCAATTTTGACACATCTTGCATGTCTTACGCGCCCTTGATGCGCCTTCAAATAGACTTTGAATGTAAACCAGACATCCCTGATGCACGAAACGCGTTTGGTGTGAACGCACCACAACAGATGTCACACTTTCAGGGAAAAGTTTTAAAAACCAAACATCCTTTCACTTTAAAAGAAAGAATAACCAGGGGTTCATTATTCTTGCTTGCTTAAAAAGTGGTGAAAACTGCATGAATGAAGTAATGATCACATGAAGACATTCATTGCTACACAGATGCATGATCCTGCTTGAGACACTTGTGAATCAACCAGCTTACATGCAGCTGTTTGTGTGTGAGTCAAGTGCTGTGTTTGACCTCTCACCGAAAACACACGAGACAAAAAGTGAGAGCCCAAGCCAGGACAAGAGTCAGCCTGGGATCAACGTCCCCCGCTGTCCCACTATCGTCGTCCTCTTCTTCCTCTTCCTCCTCAAAGTCACAAAGCCAAACGTCCTCCAGGTTCACTCTTTGCTTTAGGCGGTAGCTGGCTGTTGACCTGTTTCAGCAAAACCGAAAAGAGAAACAATAAATCGTTTTTTTGATTTCTATTTATGCCTGTGTTTGGCGTCCATGTGGTGCAAGTCTCAGTTCCATAAATTTCTATCTTATTTATTGACTTTTCTTTTAGACTTTGTAAACAAAATGATCAGAAAATAGTTTTGTTTTGAAGAGTTTTGTTGTTGAAAAGTGTTTTAAAGAGGTTTACTTTCAAAACCATTCACTATTTATCATTCACTGTTGAGACAGATAAATGATGGTTTAGATTACATTTGTTCTTAGTATTCATTGACATTTCAATAAATTTCTCTGTAAGTACAGATCACTACCTGCTCTCTAAAAGGCTGATATTTGAGTGAAACACCCAACAAAACAGCATCCATAAGACCGTGAGCCATTTCTCCCTTTGGCTCTAGACTCACTCTCTTGTTTTGGTTAGATTTAACTAGAATGTCCTGCACTATAGTTCACTTCCTGCTTTTGGAGCGGTCTCCGGTCCATTTTGCATTCACATACCAACTGAACCGAGACCTAGGTTTGTAGGTGGACCAGAGATCAGAGTTCGATTACACATTCACACCTCCCCAAACAAACTGGACTTTCTAGGCAAACGAGCCAGAGTTTGATTATAGTGAACTAAACAGGATTGGTGTGAATGATGTGTCCAAACTTTTGGTCTATACTGTACATTGGTGGGTGTCATTTCTTATCCTGTCTTGACCAACATCAAACTTATATAGCAATTAACAATTCTATAACTTTTTAAAAAATCCCATTTGAAACCAAATTTTCTACATACATAAATGAAGAGACCACTTAATATTGTCAGTTTCTCTGATTTTACTATTTATATGTATATGTTTGAGTAAAATGAACATTGTTCTTTTATTCTATGAACTACTAACAACATGCCTCTGAAATTCCAAGCAAAACATTTAGTATTATTTGCAGAAAATGAAAAATGGTCAAAATAATAAAAGAGATGCAGTGCTTTCAGACCTCGAATAATGCAAAGAAAACAAGTTCATATTCATTTAGAAACAACAATACTAATGTTTTAACTCAGGAAGAGTTCAGACATCTACATTTGGTGGAATAACCAGGAGGTTTTCAATGGGGTTCAGTGCTGTGGTCTCTTCATTTTTTCCACAGCCGTATGTGATTGTATGTGTAGGTAGAAATTCTCAGTGGTACATAAACAAAAAGCTGATCAAGGCTATTACAATGTGAAAGACTATTTTGTAAAGATTTTGAAAAGTTTTCCAATTGGTTTTGCCATCTTCAATTATAACAGTCAATGATCCAAAGCTGTTTTCCAACCATCTGATTCCCAAACTAAAGTAATCATCGAAAAATTTGAAAGTAAAGTGTCTAAAGCCAGACACAGCAAACAACTGTTTTCACGTGACCAAACAACTGGCAGTCTGAAAAATGAGTAAGGATGAGTAATAAAGTCATCTGTGGAAGTAATTGGGGCTCATGAACAGGTTTACTGTAGCGTGTTGTTGTCCCAGCTGTGCATACCTACAGGAACAGTGGGTAGGTTGTGGTACAGAGATGACTGTGAAAATCCTCCCACTCAAAAGCTATAAAACTTCCACCGACTTTTACAAACAGAGCTGTGAGACAAAGTGCAGTGAAAGTTGTTAAGATTTGTTTTAAAGTAGTTCTGTGGGTTAGAAAAGCAAGATGAGACTTTTTACTAGAGTTAATTCATGTGGTATCTGAGTCAGGACTTTGACTTAAATTAAAAGCAGATAAAAGTTACTTACGGTTTGAAATAGGCATCTGAGAAAAACACATTTTTTAAGGGAATACCTTTGATTTCCCCATCTAATAACTTCTCTCACAGGGAAGCACCCTGCTTTCTTTTTCTATTATTGTAAACTCAGAGTGACCACGTACGACTGGGCTGCGTTGCTGGGAGATTCCCCAACACTCCAAGCATGCAGTTCAAAAATACACAGTTTGTTTCTACTTCCCCATTTTACTCTGTAATAAACATGTGGCATTTTCAACAGAAAGCCCTTCAAAAAGAAGAAGAAGAAAAAAAAAAAAACTCTAAGCCTATAAATCAACTCCACTCAACTTGATGTTCTAGATTAATCTAAATGCTATATTCATAGGAATGTAGGTAAAACTTACTTTAGTTTTGCGAAGATGAGGACATCAGTGAAAAGAAACAGGTGTTGCTCCTTAGTCTTCGTCCCCTCAGTGACTTGGGCGCATTCGTCCAACAGCAGTTCACCATTCTCGCTGGTCAAACCGAGGACAAACGGACTCTGTTCAACAGACACCCAGCAGGGAGCTTCTTCCCTGAGCCAGAGGACACACACCAAAACATGAGTGATTCTCTGCCTCACCAGGCCAAACAGACTCCAGAAGAATGAAGGCTGTTTCCTAGATCCTGCCTTTAATGGAAAGAGAAGTTCAAATCCTTAAACTGCTGGGAAATCACCATATTCAAATTAATACATTTGCAAAGGTCATCGTTAGAAAAACATAGCAGATGGTCTGAGTTAGTATCAGTTTGAAACAACAAGTGTAAAAAGGGTAAATCCAGGCAAGCTGTGGACACTTTCTGCTTCCTATATTTTATTAGTGTTGGTTTGTTTTTGATTTATGTTTCGTTCTCATTGAACTTGAGTAGTGAAAACCTCAAATAGTCATATACTGTAGATAGGACATTACCTTTGTCTTTGTTAAACACCCTTTGCATTTGGGGCTGAACAAAAAAAAGTCACACCAACAGTTGTTATAATGCCATTATGACATTCTGGGGCAGCTTTGCTGTTTCAGGACCCAGATAACTTGCTACAATTCAGGTTATCTCTGCCTAACATTGTCTGTTTTATGATCTGAAACATGCAAGTGAAACAAAAAAAGCAAACATACAATAAAGCTATAAAGTGTCAAATACTTTTCACAGCGGAGTCTTTCAATACTGTAGAACGGTAGTAATAGGCAGCTCACTTAGTTGATATGGTCGCAAAATGCTGAACCAATTACAGTTGGGATTTTTAGGGTAAAATCAGCAGCTTAATTTTAGGTTGCTATTCTGCCATGCACATTCAAATGTTGAGTGTGATAGTCGTTCATTTTTATAATTTTGAAAAATGTACTTGTGGTTGTGCTTTACATAAAGTTATAAGGTTTAAAAAAAGTTTTGCTGTTTTGAAACTCAGGCTTTTAGAGCAAAAGCGTGAAACAAACTGTTAATACAGCTATGTTCTTTATATACAAGCTCTTATATTAAACTTTTTATAGTGCCAGACACGTACAGCACTCATGTTTCAAAGGCACTTCAAAATATTTCAACTTCCTCTAACCGGGTGTCTGAGCAGAAACAGATGAGGGCAAACTTTAATTTGTTGTGGGGAGTTACAGACACATCCTAATAAAAGTCAGTTCACTCGATGCTTTAGGAGATCATTAAAAAGTTTAGTAATTCAACTCAATAACGTACTCTACTATTGAAATTCAACTTAAAAAGATAACTTTCTGTTACATTCAGTCTGTTGACTTTAAGTGTTTATTGCCGTGTACCCAAGAATATCATGGGAAAGTTAAGTGGAAGAAAAAAACGCCTATCAACACGTAAAGTGGCATCCTTTGAGTCATGTAGCAATACTGATTCAAGAGTTTGTGAGAGATTTATACAGACTACACTGAATGAGAGACAACATTAGAAGCGACTTACATGAACTGAGGAGAAAAAGTGTAATTGCTCTGTGGTCCGAAGTCCTCTTTTCAGGTAAATTTTGGATTTTATTTTTGGAAATCAACAGTTTTTCAGCAGGTCTTGGAGTCTGCCCACACAACAGTAATAATATTCACTTTAAAGGCCATGGTGTCACTATGCTTTGTTAGCGACCTGACTCATCTGACCTAAATCTCACAGAAAATATACACAAGTCACACCGCACCGAAGCAGTAGTTCATGGAAAAGGAACACAAACCAAAAATTGCAAGCACATACTTTTCAGTAGGTTGCCATTTTTACATAATTTTTTAAAAATTTTTATTGGTCTTATGGCCTAATCTAGTTTTTCATAAAACTGAACTTTGTATTTATTCATGGCTGTAATCCATAAACATCAAAATGACCAGAAAGACTTGAAATATGTCCCTCTGTGCAGAGTTACTCTGTGGGATGCAGTTCATTTTTTGAATCAAGTTGCTGAAATAAACTTTTTAATGACATTCTAATTCACATAGATCAAGTTGTGTGCGTACATTAAAACTAGGCTGCCTACTCAGGAAAGAAAGGACTCTGTAGGTATCAGGAAGCGCCACACAAAGGTGCAGCTAAACTTCAAAGGGGTTCATTTTCCTTCTGTGGCAAAACTAGCAACCGTTTTCCAATAAACACGTGAAAAAGATTGTCAAGTATGATAAACAAATTGATAATATTTATTATGGAAACGTTGGGTTAAGTGATTAACCAAATCCAGAAAAGTCACTTTTGTTGATGTTTGTGTCTCAGTAAGTCGAAGCTGAGATCAAACTGGTTTGTGTTGAGCGAGTGTGAAACCAGCTTTGGTGTTCGCTCATCCCACTGACTCTTGGTTAGGAGCAGAAATTCAAATCGCTTCCCCGGAGGTGGTTTCCCTGCGTTTTCTCTGTGGCCTACAATCGATGACTCATAACATGCAGACAAATAAAATAGTGTGAGAGTTGTTGGTACTCTAAAACAAACAACATTAAAAAAAAAAAGCAAAGAGAACTTTGAGCATGATCTAATATCTGTGGTTTTGTCAATACGATGCAGCTCGGCTCGCTTTTTGAGGTTGAATTGGGAAAAAAAAAATTTAAATGATGTCAGAATTTTTCACACCAAAACATCAAGAATTCAACTGCATTTCTTTGTCTTATGGATAAAGCTTTTTAATTAGTATTTAGATATAAAATTGTAATTTATAGCTTCATTTTATGTTAAAGACAGTGCTTTTCACTTGTAACATTGTAGAGTAATAAGTAAAGGAAGAATAAAAACGTCGTTTAACCTCAGCATGTGTACGTCAGTGGCGTACCCACCAGAGTGAAACTAACACCCACAGCCCGTCCCCCTCCATGATGTCGAATGTCTGAGCGCTGACTGGCTGGTCTTGTGAGGGTGGGTTGTGTCTGACATTTGTCTCCTTTGCTTTGAAGAAGTCACCCACCACTGTGGGGGTCTCCGCGCAGCCCCCTGATGATGACGGCTTGGAAAGGTTAAACGTCTGATAAACAAGATGGGTCGATACAGAGCCCACATGTGTGACTTAACAAAATTTAAAGTAGGTAGAAGGTGTCATGGTGGATTTTTTTTTGGCTTTTTACTGTTCTATCAAAACATTAAAAGCAGGATAGAGTAGTTAAACATATTTCCTAAAATAAAACTAAAGCTTTAATTTTATTTTAGGGGATCTGTAGAGACTCTAGACTTGAAAAGGCTACATACTTAGAACCTTCCAAATAAAATGTGTGTCTTAGATATTGTTTTATCAATCAAATCAAATAAGTTTTATCTGTATAATGCCAAATTACATATGTGAAAATATTATTTAACTTTAAGATGAGCTCATCGAATGCAGAGATAGTTATTTATTAATATTTGTGATCTTTAAATTGCCCAAAATGAAAATGAGTTTGACATCTAAACTGTATACTTCTTCAGAAAACTTTTATGTACAAAAAATTGACAATAATTTACAGTTTTTTTTCTAAGAATTACTGTATTTGTTTGTCACATTCAACGGGCTTCAATCATAGAAATCCAAACGCAAACTGAAACTGCAACAAACAAATGTTGTTAAGTCACTCAAATCCTGTTAACACATAAAAATGACGCAGAGGAAAGTTTAAGAGTATTTCAAGGGTGTTGTTTCAAAACGTTTGTGGGTAAAACCCCTCGGGGGACATCTGTGTTTGAGGCCAGCCTGGCCGTACTGAGTGGTAAACATGGTGGCAAGTCGCAGGTGTCACACATGGTGGGTTCAGGGGGACAGGAAGTGTGCTTCTTTCTCTGTTTGCTCTGCGTAAGGTGAGACTTTCAGATTGAGTGCTGCCACCTGTTTGTGTGGGGATCTGAGGTCTAACATTTTTATGTTTTTGTAGTATTCTAATACTATTAAAGGTAAAATGTGTCTTACTGAAAGTAAAAATTAGCTTTCAAATCAATTATGTGTTTGATTTTGAGAAACATGCAGATATTTGGCAGCTTTATTACTCATGTTTAGTAGTGAATAATAAACAATCCTATTTTGTAACACTGCATTGTATAAAATCACTCTGTCAAGTTTCTTATAATGTAAGCAAATGCTTACTTCTGTGACACTAAAAATGTAATTAAGTACAAAACAAACCATGAGGCAACACAAAAAACAGAGAGATAATAAACAAATGTAAACAGGAAGCAAACACAGATGAGTCAAACAGAAACCTGCTTGTGAAGAAGTAGAGTACCTTCAAAAAGTACTCATAACCTTTAAACTTTCTCACATTTTTTTTTAGATCGCAACCAGGAACTTTATTAAGTTTATTTTATGTGATAAATCAAGAAAGCGCAGCTTGCTATTGTAATATGGACAGAAACTGATGCATGGTTTTCGCTTCTTTTAGTTACGAAAAAATAAATAAGTAAAACGTATTCAATCACTAATCTCTTCTAAGCATTATTGTCGAGTAGTTACATTTTAAGATCACCACACTTTGGAGATAATTCTGTATATCATCAGCACAGAATGAATCATTTAAATTAATAAGAAAAAACTGTTAATCGTCTCTGACTCTCGTTGGCCTCAAAGTTTTAAGCCAGTTCTGCTTTCTGAAATCTGACACCTAAACTAGAGAACGGTTCTTATTACTAGGCCAAAGGATCACAATAAGCTCTTCAAACATGCAAATTAAAGGATTATTGTGTAGTTTTTTATGTTGTTCTTGTATCAATGTTAATATTTTGGACCTATGGCCAATTCATTTTGGAGAAATATTAACAGAAACATTTTTATAATCTTTTTTTCTTGTCTAACATCATAAGAAAATAAGTGATGTATCTTCATGGACTGAAAGGACACAGGAAACTTAGAAAGGCAGCTTAAGGTTTGCAAACATTAACTTCTAAAGACATGTCTTATGGTCTGAAACCAAAATTTAAATGTAAAAACTGTTGTAACATTTGGAGGAAAACAGGAAAAGAGTCACTAACTTTGAAGTAGAGCGGTGGCAGCATCATTCCCTGGGATTATTTTAGGAAATTCTGAACAATAATCTTCACAAAACAGATAGCAGTTTGAGAAAATATTATTTGTATATATTTCAGTCTAAAATATAATTTGACTGACTTTCCCCACCATTTATATCTGGTATTAAAAGTATTAGTTTGTGCCAATAATTGCAGCTGTTTTGTGATTTTGACCTGCGTGGGCACGTCAGAAGAAAACTACAGAAAATATGATTTTGTAAATACACGCCTTTCATCAACTGCTCCATTAAGTTCAAGTTGTTTTGACCAGTTTCATTTTATGAATCAGTATTAGATGAAAGATTAAGGTTCGTTGGTAAAAACATCTGCAGACTAAGCAAATGTGGTCACATATGTTGGCATTTGAAACTTTCCTAATAATAGAATTAGTAAGAATAGCAGGTGGTTTAACCTTTAGTTTAGCTTTTGAATACGTTGGTAGTTTTTTTTTTAGAAACCTATCTTCTCTTATTTATCTTTATTGTCAACTGTGGTTCAGCTTTCAATTCAACGCTTCCACCATTATAACATGTAAGATACCCGTGAGAACCAACAGCAGCACAAATCGAGGGAGACTCCATCGTTATCTGAAGTTTAGAAGTTTAGTTCATGTGTGTGAATGCACCTTCACGTGTTTATGTGTAGCAATGGCTTCAGATAAATGATTCGCACCTGATAGGAGACCATGGCATCCCAAGAGCCTTCCCAAAGACCAGGGACGGAGCAGAGCGCCGCCTCTGAGCCAAATGTCTGAAGTGCTGTAGAAGAAACAGAGGTTAAAGGTTAATTTAGGCATTGCAGCTTTATGACAGGAAAAGACTTCAGTGACTTCCTAATAAAGATTCTAGATGAAAATGTTTCTCTGACTAAGACTAGAGATGGATTAAATTAAATTACACATGATTTGATCATAAAATGAAAATATACATGAAAGTATTCTAAGTGAAATAAAATAATATGTTTTCTCTCTTTTAATATGAGTTAAAACAAATCTACATGATAAACTAGAGTTGGAATCTGCAAGCTGAGACTCCAGAGCCACAAGTGGCTCTTTAGACCGTCTACAATAGCTTTTGATTAAAAATGAGAACGAACCAACTAATGTTTTTGAATACAGATATAATAACAAAGACAAGCTTTTTAAATTAATTCCTATTTTCTCATGGAATAACTGCACTGAATTTCCACAACAGAGGATGCTTTTTAGATCCTTTTTTATATTCATATTATTTTCCACAAATCTCAATATTCCGTGGGAGAAAATACATCTAAGGTATTTTAATAAGTTTCAGGTTTTTCTTTATTTCAATACCTAAAACCAGAAACAATGACTTTTAAAATTACAACAAAACTCTTATAGTTGGCATTTATCTTTTTTCCAAATCATATTAAGAATATGCGTCACCAACCTTAAAACAGTACAAATTATAAACTTTCTGGCAACTGATGCCTTTTGAAAAAAGTCCACTTTTATGCAAGCCAGGTTGAAATTAAGAGCAATGACACAGTCAGTAAAATAAAAGTTTTAACCATGTTTTAGTTTTTCCTGACAGACTCAAACACAAGTTTGAGCTTTTGTTTGTGTGTGTTAATACAAAACAAGAAGCGTTTTCATCCTGGCTGCTTTTGTGCTCTAATTGCTGGACTGAGTAATTAGGTGAAGCATAATAGACGCTGAAGGAAAACACAGCAAAACACAAACAAACAGGAACTGGAATTCTAAATAAAAGGGTCTCCATCTGCAACCCGGGCCCCGCTGCCACATGCGGGGCAAAGTGAAGGACATGAAGGGGCTGAGGTGACCGGGCACCGGGCACACACCTGCCGCAGCGTCTCTGGCTGTGAATGAACGTCACTGTGAGGTTTGAAGCTTTCAGCATACTTGTGTAAAACTAAAGGGAGAAATTAAACTTTCCCCTTTCTTCTTTAAATACTTTTAATTAATAATACTTTTTGTATTGTTAATAATGAAAACATTTTTCAGTCATCTTCAAGAATCACCTCCCCCAAGGAAGATAGGGGAAAAAATAGTCACGTGTCTCACTACGCCCCCTAATGGTAGAATGAGGTGCAAACTGTAGTTCAACGGAAATATTACATAATTTTTAATCAAAAAAAATGACAAAATTTGGGGAGGGAGGATTCCACTGAAAAAGTTCCACAGGTAAAAGATTTTTCTTATTCATTCTGTTGGTTACTTAAAAAATAAAAATAAAAAAGTTTAAAGTCCTTTTGCTACTCTAATAAATTGTATCTATCTCCATCTTTTAATAGTAAAAAAATCTTTTAATGTGCCTTTCCCACACTTCATCTAAATATTGTTAACATACATATATTTAATAACAGTCTTTCAAAAATAGTGAGTCTGTATGAAGGCCACCTAAGGATTTTTCTTGTAGATTTAACCAAGTTTTAATGACTAGTGAAAATCATCAGTCTCACTTGAATGTCCTGTTTGAAGGGTTTAAATTTAATAGATTAAATTCATGCTTCCTGTCTGTTAATGTCAAATAGGAAACATAGAAACCACCAGTACAGACCATTGTTTGTGATTTCCGAACAAGCAGAAGTTGGCTCTAGATTTTGGATCAATACTCACAGGGTGCATTGAAGCAGCTGCATCATCATAACTCCCCCTCCTCATGGCTGCAGCTCCATAATCTGTAAGGTCCATGCTGTCCTGAGCTGTTTGAGGTCCGTTGTCACTTTGCAAAGTAATGGAGGATCAGCTCTGCAAGAAGCCAGGAGAGCTGCTGCAAACCGACGCCTCCTGTTCTGCGAAACTTTCTCTATTGAGTGCTGCTAATGAGGGTTTAAACAAAGGAGGCTTGCCTGGCAAACAAAAACAGGAGCGGGGGGCTTTCTGTGGCGGACCTCATGGTCCTGCAGTCCCAGTCTCAACACTCCAACATCTCCCCTCCTGCACCAACACCCACCATCCCAGCCTGGGATGTTACGCTCCAGTGAGGCAGCTTCATCCCATAATGAGATCGTCATGCATCCCACTAGGGCCTTCCCACTTGTCCCCATTTCCAGGCTAATGAGGGTGGCATGTTTGAGCAATTGGGGTCACATAGATTGGTTCAAAACATGTGAAATAGGTGCTCGCAGAATCTGGTCTGCAGGAGCTGAGTGTTTTAATGTTTAAATAGCTCCTCTTTTACTTAGTGCCATATGATTAGTGTGTTCAAATGTATACCACAACCATCTATTCCCACAACCACTGGGAAATTAACTCGTTATCTCGAGAAAACCATCGGGAAAAAGTATATGCAGAAAACGTCCGCTCTCGGCTTCCGTACTCTTGTACAAGCTTTGCTTTAATGTTATTTTTTATTTACTGAACCCTTAATGTCATTTGGAGAAAAAGTGAATATAGTAAGCACTATATATTGTTATTAAAAATACTTTATCATTTATTGTAAACATGCATCACCCCCCCCCCCAATTCTAGTTTTTAAAATACCGCAATTTACACATAACATTACATTTTCTCCATCTGTACTTAAAAAGTCTTTACACAAAATACTTTTTTACTCTTACTCAAGTAATTTCTTTGATAACTACTTTTTACTTTGACTTAAGAATTATTAGAAAGTACAATTTTTAGGCACTCTACTCACCTCTGCAAAACAGCAGCATAACTTCTTATTCAAATTTTCAAAAATTATCACATTCGTTTAGTATAAATACTGTCTCATACTTTCCCATTTCAGTTTTTGATGAGTTATTCTGTCTCTTTCTTGTCAGAAACTTGCCCATTTCTCCATAAGGAGATAAGCAGCTTAATAATTGTGACTGGCAGCCAATCATAAATTTAAACATGGCAAATAACATTAAAATAATTATTTTAACTTGTATAGTAATTGATTTTATGATTAAAAAAATATATATTACAAATTTAAGATTAAAAAAATTATTAAAAGTCAATATTTTTATTGTAGTATTTCTTTCTAATCTCATCTCTGTGCTGATCTACAATAAAGCTCTCATTATGCAAATCATCCAAACTGAAACAACTCCGTTAGATTTGAAGCTGATTATCTGGGACCAGAAAACCGTGTTGGCAACAAAACATGGAGCTGCGTAAAACTTATGCATCTTTGACCAAGAGCTGTGACAAAAAAAAGAAAAAAAGATGACAACGACCAATCACTGTAGAGCTTCATACCCACCTCTTGTCCTGCTTCTCACGCAAACTTAACCGCAATAAAGGAATTTTGTCTCCCTAAAATTCTCTGCAGTAGAGAGGAAAATCTCAAAGTTTCAAGCAGCAGATATATTGATGGTTTACTCCTTTAACCCAATCTTCATTGAATGAAATAATATTTTATTCCACCAGCTGTTTTCTTGAGGTGGTTGAATGCAATCTTTATTTCAAAACTTGAACATTGTCAACCTGTACTTTTATTTATACTAGAATGCTTTTTTTCTTCATACCAGTACTTTAGAAGAGAATGTGAGTACTTTTGACACCTCTGTTCTGAGACCTCCTGTATTTCTTTTGTTATAGAAATATGTCAATCTTTGATATGTAAACAAACAAGCCTGCTTCATTTAGTTTTTAAAATGTTTTGTTGAACTACATTTAAAAATCCATGTATCATATTTAGTGGTAAATGTCAGTTTCAGTTTTGTCCTCGTGTGTAGATAAAAGTCTAATTTTCCGATTTGTTATTTTTGATTCACTCTAAGGTTTCAAGTACAATCTAATCTTCCAGTGACCTTTGTTTCTGTTTCTGCTTTTGTGCATCAGCTGAAACCAGAACCCTGCTTATGCAGCAAGCTTGCTCTCTGCCATTGTTTGCAATTTGGTTCTTTATTCTAAAGATCGGAGTCGCAAAGATATCCAGACGGCACCACACAGAACCAGCCTACTAACCCTAGAATAACCCCACCGGGGCGATGGAGTTGTTGAAGCCGAGGCGGACGAGCCCTCCAAATGAGCCAAGGACAGAGCGAAGAGCTGAGGAAACCCAAAAGATTGGTTCTGAGACAGTAAACAGTGCCTGACCCAAATGTGTGACTCTCTTAATGGTGGTTTAACTCTAAAATATGTGTGAAAGCATTTAGTACATTTCATAGAGACAGAGAGAGAGAGACCTCTGAATAAATTAAAGCAATTAGATATGTTATTGTGATCTACAATTAGTTAATCATTGATTATTTTAACTTGAAATATCATTAAGTTTCAATTGTTTAATGGTGTGACTGAGAATAGATAAATTTATTTGCAATATATCCATCTCATTCATTTCAGCAAAGAATGTAAGTAAGGTCAACTGATTCAGTGAAAGAATTTACTTTAACATAATTTTCCTAAATTTAAAAACAAAAGATTCTTAATATAAAAACGTAAATAATTAAGCAGCCTAACAATTGCAACAGTGAATGGTGGGCTGATTTTTGAGCATTTTCCCTTTTCTAAAAAGTTATTTGTGTCACGATTACTGAAACAAATCCATCACTAAGGTTTTTAAAACTCTTCCCAGATTGATAGTTAACTGATGCTTTTTTACATCAGTTGGAATAAACAGTCTATTGGGATTTTAACTATATATTAATTTAGTAATGACAACTATTATAGAGAGACTGTTTTAAAATGTGTCAAAGAGCTGAACATGTTACAGTATGTCTGAAACATGCAGTGCCTTGCAAAAGAATGAATATATTTCATCTTATCACAGACTTTTCATAATATAACCCATAAGTAACGCATAGCAGCCAATGTAAGAAAAATAAATCGTTCTATAAGGAAACCCAGCCGGACGCATCTAGTCACTAACTTGACAGCAATTCCTCATACTGACCAAAGAAAAGGAGAACTCCCTTTTAACAATAAGAAACTGTCTCATGTTATGCTGTTAGGGGTAACAGTTTTAACAAATATGTAAGAATAAAAAAACCCAAAACATATTTTTATCTCAAGAATCTTAAGGCATCTTTGGGTTGCAAGTTTGTGTAACATGATTATAAGAAGTACAACATTTAGAGGTTTACCAACTTTTTAAGTTCACTTTGAGGCAAATTGAAGATATTTTTCTTGAGTTATAATAATTTTAAACTTTTCTCAAATAAAAAGTGTGCTCAAAACATTTACAAATTATTTGAATAATAAAACCAAGTTTTATTGTTAACTCTGGCTAGGAGGCCTTCAAACAAACAAACACAACCTTTGGCCTCTTGTTGTTGGCTCCGCTCCTGCAGGACTTGTTTTCTTCTTATTTGGAGGAGTTAATGGTTTCTAGGTGCTCATGAAAAGCTCAGCATGAAGCCAATTCAGATGAGGCCTCTGTTGTCATGACTGGCTTGATTGCAGCAGTTACTGCTAATAAATAACCAAAACTTCCACCCGGCACAGTCTAACTTAACTGGTGGCTTTTAATATCTTGAGAGGAACTTACCAGCAGATTTTCTCTCTCGATTACTTCTCAAAGATTTTCTTTACATTGCAGATTTGCAAAGCAACACATTTTTCCAAATGCCTGAACGAAAACACCTGCAGGTTTCAATGTAGACATTAATGACCACCCAGCCAGAGGTTGGTAGACTTCCCAAAAGTATGTTAAAGCAGCACTACCTCAACATATTTTTACTCAAGTAAAAGTAGAAAGTAGCTTTCCAAGAAATGACTCAAATAAAGGCAAAAAAGTATTTGGTAAAAAGGTCGTTGAAGTAGAGTAACTGAACAAATTATCAATCATTTAATATTTGAAAATTACAATATCAGACGGAACAAAATATAAGTTCCTAAGTAAATGTAACTACTGTAGTTTCTACCCTCTGCACCAAGGCAACATTTCACAGAAACCATTCATATCCATGGTAACACAGAAACAATACAATATAGCAAAAGAGTACATAAAAAGACAATGTATTGAGATAAAATACAGATTTTTAGAGTGCACTCAACTGAAAAGTCATTCTCTGTCACACTGACAGCATTAAGCTTTAAATTTGACTGTTTTCTCTTTTTTTAAAAGTTGCTTCAGCTGAAACTCCTAACAAAGCATTGTGAAATGCAATTAGGTTTACGCTGGATTCAGTGTGGAAAACATTGCCATGCTTTGTTGCCATCTCCCATCAATGCAGTCCATTGTCCCGTGGTTACATCACCGGCAACTCATTCTTCAAAGCCTGATTAAACTTCTCGGTGCTCATCTTCCGACGGAAACATTCAAACACAGCCTGCGCTGTTCAAACAGGAATTTAGAAAGGGAAGCTTTGGTCCAATGAAACGGGGATTTTTTTTATCTCTTTCAGCCACGTTCAGCTTCTCAATTGCGTTGTGTTTATTATCGGTGAGTTTGCATGTGACTTCCTCCCTCGTGGGAGTGTTGGAGGTGTTAGTTCTGGGAAAGAGTCTTGAGGTCAAACGAAGCCACTGGACAATTGAGGTGAATAGTCTACAACACTTTGTGTTGTTTCACACAACTCAAAGAATATTCATTCTTTGAGGTTTTAGATGTGAAAACCTCTAAAACACATCTTTTATTAAATTGGAAATTTTTAAGAATCTATCCTTTGATTTGAGTTTTTTTTTTTTTTTTGATGAGGAAAATACATGCAGTTAAAATTTAAGTTAAGTAAAAAATTCCTGATTGTCACATAAAAAAGTGAGACCAAGATTAATAATGTCTGAACTTTTTCTGCTCGACAAATACCAAGAGCAATTCAACATAAAAAAGGGGAAAATGTAAAAACAATCAAAAATCTGCAAAAATGCAGCTGCAAAAGTTTTCACATCCTTAAAGTGATACTTCGTTGGAGCTTTTGATTTTATTTCAGCTTTCAGTTCTATTGGGTCCAGTCGCTTGGCATCACTACAGCGACTGACCTGAAATAAAAATCAGCTGTCCAGTTGAATCTTCCTGGCATTTGCTTGAAGAACAAAACTTTCAGAATAAAAAAAAAAAAACAGCATAATGAGCCCAGACTGATGCAGAACATCTGCAAGAGGAAGTCTCAGATTAGAGAGGAAAACTTGACGAAAACGACTGACTCATCACGTCTGAGGGATACTGGAGGGTTGCTAGGAAACAACTCAATCATCTTAGTGTGCACTCAAAAAGTCTATATTTAGAGAACTTGTGTTACTGAGAATGACTCCTTATATTCATGTGATAAACTTGGCATGACTATTTTAAATCTTATATCTTTAGCAGCAAGAAAATGAGATGATTTATAGCTGCCTGTGCAGCAAAGTCTGCTTCAGCTCTTTGGTTTGTGACTAATCTTTTGAAATGTTTCCATATATCCACTTTAAGTCAAAGTTTAATGCATGATAAATTAAATTACAATTTGACAAGCTAAAAAACATTACCTCTTGGGAAAAATAGGAACATGAAGACATATTCAACCCTACAGGAACATTCAAAGGAGTTTTAGATAATTTTCCTTTTGGGATAAAAAACTGTCAGTTTCAACAATCCAGTCGTAATTTAAGGAAAAACTGAATATTTCAGTTTTAAACTCCTCATTCTTTATTACAACCACACTGTGGGATGCACCAGTACCACTGCCTTAGAAACAGACCCACAGCATGATGCTGCCTCCACCATACTTGGCATGACATAGTCTTAGGTTTCAAAGCCTAATTTTGACTCCTAGAAATGATCACCCTTTGACTCAGGGGAAAATAGTTTGGATTAATTAACTTGTGGAGGTGACAACCACAAAAACTTAAAAGCAAAACCAAGGTAGATTTTTAAAGTATAAATCTGTAAAACCACATTATAAATACCTTAAATGTCCAGAACTTTCTTTTAAAGCGGTCTTTATTAACAGTTCTTCATGTTTTATGACGTCGCCTGCTTTTTCCTCGTTTTTAGTCCTGTGTACCCGACTATGACGGCATGCTGCTGTGCGTGCTTAAAAAAATGACAAAAAAATACAAATGAACAGTCACAAGAATTATGAAAGCAATTCAGAAAAGATAAGAGAGGAAGAATCTCTGCTGGTAAAATAGTTTTTAAAAAAATTCTTATTTTACGTTATCTTTATGTCACATTACCGCCAAAAACATGAACGTAATTCTCTGGAATTTATTTATTTAGTTAAGGCCTCTGATCATTTTTAGAGGACATTAAAGAAGAAAGCATCAAGAAGACCAAGAACTATGGCAAATGAGTGTGGGAATTAGTTGTAAAGCAAAGTTAGGTGACAAAACATCTTAAGATTTGAGCATCTCACACAGATCTGTTCAATCTGAAGTGACAGAATTAGAAACCAACCAGGACACACTTTCTGTATTTGAACTTGGAGGCAGAGAAAGAATAGTTTTAATGAGTGGCAAATGTCCTTGGTATGTAGTTTTCCACGTCAACTTCATAGTTATTCTTATAAAATCTCATTAAAACTTGTGGTTGTCACATGACAAAGGAGGAAAGTTTGAGTATGAATCCCTTTCCAAGGCATTATTTAAAATAAGTAGAAACTTTGCACCCCCTGCTGATCTTTACAGAAAACTGCAACGTTTCACCGAAAAAAAAGAAACATTTACGCTTTGAATAGAAAGATAAAGTAGACTTTATTTGATGGTGAAACCTAAACCGTGTCTGTGATTACAAAACAGGTTCCCCGTTTTAAAGTTCACAGAGGCTGGAATGCTGTACTGACAGAAAGGCATCAGAGAAGACCGACAGATGAACTGAACAGAGCAGAAACGAGCAGACAGGTTCAGAGGGAACACCATTCAGCGCTGGTTCTCAGAAGTCTTTCCTATAAACTGTGGAGGTCAGGGGTCGCGCTTTTCACATCATGTTTGAGCTCCCAAGATCAGACGCGTCAGGCGAAAAGTTACTGATGGTCTGGATTTCTCATCTTTCATGGGTTTTCTGGTGCAATTTTCTTGGTAAGAGAGTCACAGTACGTCTAGTTTAGCACCAGGAAGGAGCCGAGACGATTTGAACTGTTGCTCAACCACAGCAACGTCGAAGCCGAGTGGCATTTCCCTGTAAGTAGCCTCCAAACTCAATAAATACACTCCAAAAATACACAGAAGCTTATTATGCATCCCATTCCTGGATGACCCAAAAATATTCATCTTTGTCAATGCTCAGGCTTTTTTGTTGGTCTTTTTAGATTAACGGTTTTAAAGGAACAATTTGTTATTGTGGTAAATGTTTACTGTCTGTATTGCGTTAATACTTTCAACTTTCTTGTAATGCATATTCTCAATAAAGCATGTAGGTGTTAATTAGTGTGCTTTTTAAGTTTAATTTGGTAGATTTTTTATTCTCAGGACAGAGCCATCATTTACAGGCGCAAAGTTGAAATGCTGAGCTACTCCTTTAAATTAAAAAAAAATGTTTTTAATATTGAAAGCCCTTTTCTCAATACTTTAGTGTGACTCCTTTTATAAACAGTGACAAATGTATTAGCTTCATGTTTTCACCAAGATGAAAATGTATTTACCAACACCTGAAACCACAAAAATAGGCTAAAAAAATAGTACATTTACCTTAAGTATTAATCACTTTTAAATTTGTAGTCTAAAGCAAAGTGATTTCAGGAATTATATCTGTTTATCATAAATCATTTATGGCCATGATTCTTCATCTCCTCACAACAATTTTTTAAATGTTTTCTTTTTGCATATAAACAGATCTCTGTATAAATATATATACGGGTGTCTGTATTTATCTGGGTCTGGTCCCATGTGCGAAGAACAAAGAAAAACGCTCCCAACATTCGAGTTCCTTTCTCATTTCAGGTTTGCACCTACAGGTGTGGGCAGCGACGAGGAAAAACACATTAAAAATAGACATCTTTAAATAGCTGTTCGGCTTGTTTTCTTCTAAGTGCAGCACGGTTAGAAACATTAAATTCAAGTCATCATTTCCTCTCCTTTCCATGTATCATACACCGAGCACGAGAAAAAAAAATAAATCATTACCAATTAGGAAACTAGACGTGGAAGGATACAGCTCTGATCAGACATATAAACAACATACGGCAGCCACACTGTAACATCAAAAAAAAAAAAAAAAAATGTCTCAAGAGGAAATATATATATTTATATATACAAAGAACTGCTGGTGTTCTTTGTAGATCTAAGATTTATTATACTGCTGAGGTGTAATTTGTGTTACATCCTTGTTAATCTTCCTCCAACGGTCCTGAAAGTTGAAGCGCTTCAGAATAAAAAGCCGCCATCCGCTGTCATTTGGCACATGAGACGCTCTCGCAGGCTATGTCGGTAGCGTCTTGATGGAGGTCTTCCATGATGACAGCAGTAGCTTCAACATCGCCGCTGCTCTCCTGGGGTTCATTATTGTTGTTGTTGTTGTTGTTACTGTTGTTAAGGGGTGCAGGTGACTTGTGGCTGTTGTTCTGGGCCTCGGAGGCGCGGCTGACCTGCAGCTCCTCCAGCTTCTTCCACAGCTCGTCCCGTTCCTGCTCCTTCATCATCTCTCTGGAAAAACAGGACAATGTATATTCAGACAACCAACTCAATACAAAACGCTGAAATATTGATGCCCATTTTTTTCTTTTTTAATTTACCTCTGAAATGGGTTTAGTTAATTAAGCTTGTAATCTTTGCACAAACTATTAAAAACATGAATTCTAACTGAGGAAAAATTTTTGGACATCCTACCAGCTAATGGTTAACTGCATCCTTGTCTGAAATAAATATAGTAAAGGTATTTTCCCACTTCTCACTTTCAGCCAGGCCAACTGACAGCTACAATATTTGCCGATAGTTTTTTCCTCAGATATCGACGAGTATCGAAAGAGAAACTTGAGTTTATGTCAAATCCACATGAATTAAATGACAGCTATCACACGACATTTTTTCACCCATTTGCACATGTACATTAAAAATGACACACAATGAAACATTCAGTTACAATTAATTAAATAATGAAATGAAATGGCCAAAAAGGTTCTTTCTCTGGATAACCAAATACACAAAGCCACACAATTAACATTTAAGCAAAGCAAATGTATAAAAAAACAACAGTTATTACACCAGCATTACACCATCAGTTCAATTAGTTCAATCCAAGTCTATGGAACAGTCACAAAAATGTCACCAAAATCACTCTGTCCCTCTAAAATGTATCGAATCGCATTGCTTGCCGAATATCGTGATATATATTGTATTGTGAGCAGAGTACTGCATCGTATTGTATTGTGAGAATAGTGTATCGCTACAGCCTTATTGTTAATTACATTTTTTTTTTTTTGGGTGATCTTAGTCTTTAAAAATTATGAAAACTATCACTAATATTTGATATTAGAGATAAATGGAGGTTTAATGCCACTTACCGCTGCTTTTGTGCTTTATAGGAAGCCGTCAGCTCGTCAAACAGAGGGCAGTTCATCTCCATCAGCGTCTTCAGGACATTGTAGACCAAAGCCACGATTGTCCTGAAACAGAAAAAGCAACCAATGCTTCAGGAAGACGGTTCACAAACATCACATGCCGGTGGTTTTTACAATTGTATAACTTTTTATCCTCTAGCATATTCTTATGTAAAGCAAAGTAAACATTGAAGATTTTTAAACTAGATTTAACTTTTAAAATGGATTTTATTATTATGTTAACCTTTAAAGTATTTAAGTTTTTCTTTAGACTTTTGCTGCCTATATTCACTCAACCAGTTCTTTTTAGGTTAATCCAGTTAAGATGAATGATGAAAAATAAAAATAAAACAATTAAATTGATATAATTGCATCTTAAAATTATTTTCTTAGTCTTGGAATTATTACACCACAAGAGCAATTGACCAAAGAGACAATATTTTCTTAAGGACATGATGTACATAAGAGTATGTATACAAATTCAAACATGCCTCTATTATTTTTCTGAAAGGCAGAAAGTGTATGAAGAAAACAGAAACTTGTACTAAATTATCTGTGACAAACATAATGGTGCTGTCTGTTTGTCTGTGTGAACTGTGTGCATATAAACACAGATTTAAAAACATACCGCACAAGGTTTATGCGCATGAAATTTTCATCTTTATGGTTACTCAAAATTAAGTTTAAATAAAAATTTCCTCTTTCTTTTATTTTATTTATATAAGCTAGTTATTTAATCACTCTCTGCCTTTCTTAAGATTATTTTTACACCTCCTACAGCAACAGTACATACTGGTTCCAGTGCTCTTTAGAGATTTTGTACAAGCTGCTGAACATGATGGGAAGGATCTTATCGATGTTCTCCTCGATGAGGCTGAGGATGTACTCGTTGTTCCAGAAGTACAGCGCCCGCTCTGCTACCTGTCAGGACACAGAGAGAACTTCAGAAAAAACAAAACTGCCATTTTTTTTTAATTTATTTTTTTTTATCTAAAATGAGTTTCAAATAACAAATCAAAGCTCACAACATTAAAAACTGCTAAAACAAAGCTTTTGAATCCATTAGTCTCCTCTTTCTTAAAGGTCTGAGTTTAATTAGAAAGCAGAAACATTTTTATGCCTAATGAACATTTGACACCTAATGAAGAATCTAATGCTGAAAGCCTGTTTTTTGTCAGGAAAGGTCAAACAATAAAAGAGATTGGATCTCTGAGAAGCTAAAATCATCCACAAACCTTTTATTTATAACAATTAGTAATAATGGCACCTACAACTCCACCTTCTTCAAGTAAGCAGAGTCTGCTTATATAAAACGGGTTAACATTCCCAAAACTGTTCCTAAAAACTAACATTAACATTAACTAACAGTAACATTTTAAAAAGTTTAATGTGTATTTATGCAGTAAAACACTATTACGGATTTACAACAAATGTCATAAGTCATTTGTGACCTAAAGAAATAATACAAAAAAAAGTCAAACATTGTCACATCTTGTCCAGTGACCCGGCTAATGACCACAGCTTTAGAAGTTTTATAAAATAAACCTTTGCTACGCTCCTCACCAACATTTACGGTCTCATTTACCTGAGGGTAATTTCTCTACTTTGTGCTCAGTAATTAAAAGTGTCTGTTTTTCTGCTCATCCTTACAGGTAAAAAGTTATTCTTCAAAAACAGGTGACACTACATCTGGAAATAAACGCAAGGCGGTTTGGCACTGATTGAGACAATTTGAGACTTTTTTTTTTTTTTAAATAATGATTTAAAAAGATCCTTCCTTACATCTGCGTATTTTGAGCTTACCTGAAAATGTGGGTTGGACACACATTTAGCAATCTGCTTGAATAATGGCTCTTGGATCTTTTTAAACTGCGACGGTTCGATGACATCCAGGATCTCTTCTATTTCGCCCAGGAACATCACCTGAGTGGGAAGGTGAAAATAAAAAATAAAAAATAGCACCACATAACAGCCAGAAATAGCTGAAAACTGCACACAGAGACAAGGAATACCTCTTTTTGGCTGCAGGTTTTTGGCCAGAACTTCAACAGGCCACGGATCACCTTTAGAGACATCAGAAATTCTGTTTTATGCTCATTCATGTGGGTGGTTTCTAGTAACCACTATAAAATAATTCGCTGCAGCAGACTAATCTAGTGCAGTGAGCTTTGAGTGGGAGGAAGGATAAAAACAGTACCGGCTCGGTAAGCGTGGGATCTTTCTCCAGGAACTGAACCACACAGTAAGCCAGCTGAAGGACAGAAAGAAAAAAAAAACATGTATTTTCATTTCCAAGCCACTAGAAGGTGCTGCAATACAGAGATCAGAATTTTTTTTCTACCTGTGCATGGAAAAGGGACAATCCTTTAGCTGTGTGCAACGGGACGAGCACCTTCATCAGGAACTGCTTGTGCTCTGCTTTCAGAGGCAACGCGAAACCATTGATGATACTGTAAACAAAAAACACACCTCGCTAGATTACAGAAAACACAACGAAATTTCATCAGCAGAATGGCTGTTTTCAAAACAGCATGCTCTGAAATACTGATCTTATTCTGCTCATGCCTACAAACCAGATCACGACACAATCAAATGTACCACGATATAAAGAGACCGTTTAAATCAGTATAATTAGTTTTATTTATAACAAAGAAAAACCCAAAAAACTTTTATTTTAAACTTCCCTCACCTTCCAAGGATCTCCAGCAGTTCAGCCACACCATTAAAGTGTTCGGTTTCATAAATGAACCTTGAAAAAAAAAGAAGAAACAAAACAATCAAAATGAAAAAAAAAAAACAAGCAAAGATATAACATTATTAAAACATGAAACTTTAAAACTGGAGCAGATTATTCAGATTACTTGAATCTGAGTGAATTTAACAATACTGTTGAACTGACTAGCATACAGAACAAATATGTGAAAACTTTATAAACTCCAGGCTTTCTGAAAGCAATATACAGTTTATGAAACAAACATGAACAACGTGTGCTTAAGAAAAACTAAAAATATTTGAGGTTTTAAGGCAGCAGAAAAGAGGCTTTGTTCAAGTGAAAATAAACCAAACTTAACTTCCTTCCAAAATCAAAACCAAGAGAAAAAATACAATGGAAACAAAGAATTTAGATTTAATTACACATGAACAGGTTCAGGAACAGAAAAACCATAGGAAAAAAAGACTGCAACTTCAACAAGGGCCCTTCTATTGTCCTCTATTTTGACTTATTTCCTGAACAAACACTGCAGTGGGAGCATCGTCATACCTGAAAGTCCCTCCTACTCTACAATAATAAATTGATAGATAAAATAATTTCTAAAAGTCTCAAACACAGCTGGTTTTATTTCAAAGGGAATTAAGAGATGCATCCTACTGTAGGACAACTTTTAAGAACTGTATTGCTGACAAAAATGCAATTTTATGACTATAACTGTTATCTTTGGTACTTTATTGATCTAACAACAACAAAAAAAAACTGAACACAAAGATCCGATTTAAACCACTTTTTTTGCTCAAATATTTTTAAATGATTCTTACGTTAGATTGAAAATGAAATAATGAAAATGAAATATCACCTGTAGTAAAAAAAAACAGAGTTGAAAACTATTGACACTACTTTTAAAAAATTATAGAGTCTCTTTGGAAGGGAAATATTAAGAAACGAGGGCCAGCTCAAAACTTTTGCTCTGTAATATCCACATGAAAATGCAAATCCGAATCAGGTGTCACCACCACAAAGAAGCAAACAAAAATAATCAATGAGCTATACATAATTCACCTTCACCTGTTTGATAAAGCATTTCCATCTGTCTGCTATGTACAGAACCTGACAACTGTGGCCCTATTTTTATCCTCCGTGGCAGATGGCCAACGTTGGGGCCACCCGTTTTGCCACCTCGTCTGTTGGAAACGACATCAAGCGTTCCCTGCCTCAATCATCCAAAGCTCATCGTCTCACAGCAACAGCAGCAATAAAGCTGCAGAGAACTGCTGGTAAGGATAAGTGATGCTTCTCACTCTCAGCTTCGAGTCTCCTTAGTAATCAGGAGGGAATCTGAGCTGTTAGATGAAAATTTATTAGTTATGCTCATTGCTGCAAACTACACCTGGATTAAAAGAAACAAAAGGCTTTCTGGGTAAAGTCAGAGATTTAGCAGACATTTTTAACCAACTTTTCCCTTCTGTATTTATCCTTTGATAAATGATAAAACTTTCATTTTCTGGAATGTATTCCACACAAATGAACCTGTCCATATTTCTATGCAGCATTTATCAGTGAAAGACATGCTTCCCTGCTAATTTTTAACTCACTTCAAGAAGATGTTGTTGATCTGCTTCCTGATGAAGGCTCTCAAGCCCAGAAATTTTCCATAAATCCGATGGAGAATAGTCTTCAGGAAGTCCCGCTCCCTTGGGTCCTCGCTGTCAAACAGCTCCAGCAGCTGCAGAAAGAAGAATAATCTTATTATCAAAAACTTATTGACTTATTAGCAAACATCAGGAAAAAAAAGTAATCTATTTGAGTTTTGTTTTTAAGAATATCCTTCATTTTGTTTGAGAAGCCAACAGAAACAGCCTCCATCATCTGGTGAGCTAAAAACAGACATTACATTTTATGTAATGGTCATTGCTGTCCTTTATGACTCAAATATACTCCCTTTACTACATCCTAATACATGTGTAGCTCATATAATAACTCCTCTTGGTGGTGTTAGACCACGTCATGTTGCTTAAGTCCCAAATATCCTAAAAATGTCTTGGATTACTAACTGTGATGCAGCTAAGTGGCGACTGTTTCCAGACAAAGTATGAATAATCAAGCTTTGTTTTACCAGAAACTCACACTTCACTTCCCATGCACACAGTATATGTGCCTGTGTGCTCAATAATGTAAACAGCTTTAAAGCCCCCAGAATTAAGCAGCTATTTACAGACATGTGATGAGTCATCATTACAATTCAGTTTGAGGAAAGCAAAGCCAAAGCCATCGAAATAAAAAAAGTAGTGTTTGTGGGTTTTGTGTTCATCTTCTGCTCGCATTTTACAGCCACCTTGATGAGAGGGCAGACAGCTTGTTTCTATCACAGTTTACTGCCAAGGAAAATACTTCATCATGTTTGTGCACGCTTTTTTTTTTTCCTGTAGATTTAAAAGCATTCAGCTGTTCTGCGTCATTCAATGGTGCAAACAATCTTGCTGGTGCAACAGAGTATTGCGACTGTAGATTTGCACAAGGATGCAACTGTTTTCATGTTATTGCTTCTTGCTCCACAGGAAATTTTAAGCATCATTTTATAACCTTACATACAATAATTTAAAAGCTGGTGAAGCTTGCAGCCGATGTTGGACGAGTTTTTAGAAACGATGCATTCAGAACCGAAACTAACAGAACCAGCAGAAACTTCTCCATAACATATGTGCTGTCAAAATTTAACACCACTTTACACATTGCCAGATCATGATGCTGCCACCATGTTTCTTAGAGGACGTAGTGAAAGGGCAGACCTTTGGTACTTTATTGATCTAGTGAGTTTGGGACGATTTGCATGTGGCTGTCCTGTCATCAAATTCCAGCTCCTCCAGATTTACCACGGGCCTCTTCACTGCTTCTGTGGTTCATTTTCTGCTTGCCTGTCAGATCAGGTGGAGAATGTGTCTTGTAGGCTTACAGTTGTGTAAAACACTTTCCCCTGCTTTGAACTTCTCCTCATACCTTATCCCTGACCTGTCTGGTGTGTTGCTTATTTGCTAATGCTCTCTGAAAGCAGAGACCTTTGAGGGCTTTATTTAGGTAATTAATATATATATATATATATATATATATAAAAATAAATAAATAAAAAATCGCTATGAATTTCAGAATTGTCCACAGGTCAGGTTGTGTAACATCACAATATATGGAATGATAAATAAAAAAAAACATGGATTTGTGAATGAATCTTACAAATGAAATGAATGAATTGAAGAAAAAAAAGAAAAAAGCCTGGAAATACAAAATTTTTGTCATACTCCATTTTTAAACTTTTTCAGACCATAGGATCTCTGGAACTTCAAAGAACAGATTACACTGAAATTGAATTACATAAAAATAAAAAGTTTCAATTAGGTGATGTGTGATGTAATGCATTTGGCATTATTGACAATCTTTCTAAAAATACAAAATTGCAAGCCTGCAAGTTGCAAACTAGATAACTAGTTAAATGTGTGATTCTTGCAATACTCAGCCTTGAGTCTGTTCAGAATAAATAATTAAAAACTATATATCTGAAAACATTTAGACCTTCATTGCATCATTTTGAACTAATGTGGCTACAGTTACATAAATACTGTACAGTGCTATAGTGACGATGTAAGTTGAGTCAATTAATTGTACTTGTGATGGTCAGGTAAATAATAAGCATTATTAGGATTTCTTTTGTGATAAAAGCACAATATTTGATAATGTGGTATAGTTAAACAATAGATTGATATGCACATCATAAATTCCAGCAGCTCTGGTTATTCACTTGCAGTAGGCTTTCAGGAGTTGCATAAGCACTCAATCAACACTGAAGTTGATCAATAATATTTAAATGGGATGTGCTATTGGGTCTGTGTTTAGTATAAAATGAACACAGCCACAGTGTAATATGGGGGTGCTGGTTTCGCCTGAGGGGGAAACATCAATATTCAATCACAAAAGGTCAAGCTAGGACGTTAGCTCTCAGCAAAGTCATTATGCAACAAATACACAGAACTGCTTATGAAAAAAATATGAGATCTAAGATGCTGCACAATGTCAATGTTAATTATGACTGTTAAATTGTCACTCAAATGACTTTCTAATATGAGAGAAGCTTTCTATTTCTGTCTAAAACCTCAGGCTCTCGCTGACACTGGGTGGACAAAGTCAAATTAAAGGCTGCGGTCTTCATTTTCTCGCCCTCTTTCATTCTTTCCAGTCAGATAAAAACCTATTTAATAATAATTAAAAAAAACTTAAAACAGAAAATATTTTAAACATCATTCTGGTGCAACTTGATAAAGTGACTGAAGTTAAAGAGCAAGCTCATCCGACTTGTTTGCAAAGGCTCAAATGATCCAAACAGGATGACATCGAATAAACCACAACCATGTTGACAACCTGCTTTTAATCAGCCCTTTTTAACATCGGTCGTATAAATTTTGAAATTTATTGTGTTTCAATAAACTGTCTAAAACAGAAATATCCTTTTTTGGGATGCAAAAACAGAACATCCTAATCTGCAGCAGACTCCAAGAAGACAACCCACTTGTTGAACCATTAGTTGAGGGTCAGCCAGATCGTTAAATGATTAAACGTTGGAGCATCATATGCTCATCATTTCATAATGATGAAATAGAATATTATGAGCTGGGAAATACTTAAATACTGCAAAAAGAGAAAAATTAATGCACTGAGTTGAGGGGAAGTTATGTCCCTAGATATTGATCTGTGGTTATTAATAAATTGATTGGGACTGTGGACACAGGCAGAGTTCAATAAAAAAACATGTCTGATCATCTCTCTACAGATGCCTATTATCAAACTTTTATCAGTCTATATTCATTACATCACTCAACAAAGAAACAGAATGCACTGTTTTACAGAAACAAGTGTGTTATAATCATTAAGAAAGTGAGCTATCCTCGATATAAATACAGAACAAAATGCTGCCTTTAATACAGGGTTACTACGCATTTTTTATACAAACATTCCAGACTTTTCCAGACTCCGTTCCAGAGTTCGCAGCCGTAAAGCTCACCATAAATTTACGGTAAATATTTCTGCAGCTGGCAGGCTCTAAATATGGAATATGTAAAACTAGAAAAATTGGAAAAAGAGATACGAGAAAGGAAGGCGGGAATGAAGGACAACTTTTAGACAACGCAATAGAGAACATCCGATTGTCTATTTTTATGGAATTACAAATATTTTTCCATTTTCTTATTTTCAATTTCCATTATTGTTCAACATTACCTTAAATGTGTTTGCTATGAAGTCTGGAAATATTATTTGGCAGCAGAAAATTATGGATGACATTTAAACATTTATGTATTTATATCTACATATATATATATATTTTTTAGTAAGTTTTATATCTGCAATATTGTATAGAACAGCCAAATAGATAATTTCTTTCTGTTGGCCCATCCTTTGTCGCTACGCCAGCTTCGACTATTGTGGAAATGCTTTTGGAGACTGTTTAAGGGAATTGCTATATATTTTTCCAGAAGTGCATTTGTGAGGTCAGACATTAATGTTGGGCAAGAAGGTCCAATTCTTAGCTTCCCCTCCAGTTAATGCCAAAGGTATTTTATGATGCTGAGGTCAGGACTCTATGCCGACCAATCATGTCCTTCCACACCAAACTCTCACTTGTGCATTTATAGACTTTGCTTCGGGCACTAGAGCGTAGTCATGTTGGAACAGGAGTGGGCCATTCCTATACTATTCAAACAAAGTTGGGCGAGTGAAATTGTGCAACACACCTAAGTACCTTTCCGCCAAGCTAAGGGATGAGTCTAATTCCTGAAAAGCAGTCCCACAATAAAACCCTCTGCAACAAACTTTATACTTGAAGTTTGTTCCAGAGGTAAATACTCATCTGCTGGTTTTCCAGTTAAAAAGGCATGATTTTCACTTTGGAGACCATGTCTCCACTACACCACTGCATCCGATGTTTTGCATTGAACCTACTGATGTACGCTTGGATACAGCTGCTCGGCTGTATCCTAAACCTTTTCTATGAAACTATCCATGAACCTTTTCTGAGCTAATTTGAAAGCCAAATAAATTCTGGAGGTCTACATCTATTTTCTCTGTATAAGTTTTGCGACTTCATTTCAGATTTTACATGGGAAAAGCACTTTGCGGTAAAGTTGCTGTCACTCCCAATTGCTCGCTATACAGAGTTGACTGTATAATATTTAGCAAAGAAAATTTGCCAACTGGACTTCTTGCACAGGTGGCATCAACTGAGCTCCTAAAAATGCATCATTCTTTCATGCACGTATTGTACACAGCGGATATCAGCATTTTGGTGATGCTAAAAGTTCAAAACTTAAAAAGGTGCATAAAGGCAAACATATGAAATGAGTTACCCCTAAAACACAATCCAATGGAGTTCAATGCATGTTCTGATCCAATACAAAGCTCTTCAGTTACTGATAAAATATTCTAATCACAATTACTTTGGTGAATACTATTCAAGTTAAACAAAAAGAGTTCTAGCAAAGTTTGAGAATGTGCCTAATTTGTTCTGTTGACATTTACCTCAACCATTTAGAGCCAAAACTGAAATTTATTAACTGTAGACACCTGATTTGAAACAAAATGGGTTAGTGAGAAATTGATTATTACAAACCAAATGAAAATGGGATTTCCAAAAAAAAAGAAGAATGCTGTGTAGAAAGCTGAAAAGCTGCAGATATGGTTTATAGTCCTTCACTGACTCAAACATGAGTCATGAATGTATTTTTCTACATTTGCAAAACTGTAAATTAAGTTTCACAACAGGAAAAAGACCCCAAAATATATTGCTGCAAGTCCCTGGATTATTACATATCAGAAACTCTTCACTTCTCTAATATTCATGGAACAGATTTTACCCAATCTATAAAAATGCTATCAAATAAAGACATATGTCAAGTGGCTCATAACCCCAAACTAACTAGGCACCAGAAGAATCTACTAATTTACATGGCGAAATTCATGAGCAATGAAAGGTTTTTGTCAGAGCTCAACTGGTAAAATGATGAAGTAATGATACACTGTGCACAAGATGTGGGTTTTATTTTAAATTAATATAAGCGTCTTGGAAGGGGGGTAAAAAACCCCAAACACCCTCATTATAGTAAGCCACAATTGAGGTTCCTCACGGCAACACAGAAAGGCACAGCTATGCTCTGAACAAAACAGTTTAAAATACACCTCGACAACATGCATAAGCTTCATATATGGTTATTTTCCAGAATGTTGGCTGTTTTCTGATCCAGCATCACCAAAAGAGTAAAACAAACTAATGAGCAGAAAAGGTGGAGCAGAAAAACAGACATAATGAGCCACAAAGAAAGCCACCAAATCTTCACTCAGTTTTTTTTGTCTCCTTGTGAATCTCTGGCTTTCATGGCTGCAGCACATCTCACTGGGAAAGTTGTGTTTTATGATAATTGAAATTAATCAGGCCTTTTCTGAGTGGCTTTTATTGCTAGACAGTGCTGGACCACACTCTTCTTCTCTCCTCCTGAAGAGTAAACAACAGTTATTTAAAGCTCACAAACGACTCACTCACATCATGGAAAATCGGACCAGGCACCTCGGATGTGGCTTGGCCGACATTCCAAACCTTATAATGCCTGTTAGCAACTGCTACAAGACGTGAAGCATTCCTGAAGTAGGTGGGTGCTGAGCATAGACATATGTAGACTAGTTGCAGCAGATTGTCTGATTCAGCCACAAAAAGTGAAGTGTAGGCTGGTGAAATGCGGCGATAGCGTCTGCTCTACTTGACACATTTGAAATCTCCAACTTTCTTCATTTATATTTCCACACTGTGAGATACATTCGCAAAATCTATATAATCCAACAAATTGGTAATGCAAAACATTTTTGGAAAAATCCACCTACCTGCAGCACAAATTTCTGATCAATATATCGCTTTGCAATGCTGGGCTGAAAGTCTGGATTCTCCAAGAAGCGCAGCAGAAACTCGTAGACCAGCTGGAAAGGAAAACAGAAAACATTTTTTTTTTTTATAAAAACACTCTGCAATCACTCTGAAACAAAAAGGTAAAATCTCAAGTGTAAGTATAAAAGTTTAGAAAACATACTTGGATGTGAGGCCATGCAGCTTCTAAGGTGGGTTCATCCTCCTCTGGGTCGAAATCGGGATTGTCACTGGGTGGAAGAGCCCGGAAAATATTGGTGCTGATCTGCAGGGTGGTGGGGAAACAACATAAATTTTAATTAAAATAAATCAAAATTTTTTATGAAGTAAAAGAATGCTGAAAAAACATATTTTCTGTGTTAATATATGATCCGATGCAAATATTTTGGCCTGGTATGGATCGTTGTTTTCCGTGTGTTTCACTACCTCTGTGACTAATGTCAAGCTCTTAACACAAGCATCTACTGGAGATGTTCCAGTGATATTCAAACTTTGCCCCAACATTACAGATGCTTACCAACATGCTTCACCAGTCCTTCCTTCCTGCTAATAAACCGCATACTGTATTGTAGCATGGTGTCGCTCTAAATGAATTTGCTTACAGCCCATTTGCATGAGTCACATCTCACACGCCGATGATTCTTCTGATAACATTTTGAAAATACTGTGCCTTGTATCTTATTAAGGTTCTTATGTGATAACACAAAATGTATAACTGTGATGTTGAAAGAAAGCAAAACACAACTTTAATTTTTTTTCTTTCAAAAAATATTTGAGAAGAGGGACATGTATCTGTATCCAGTCCCTAGAAAACGGACACTCTTAAATAAAATGCAGTTCGACCAATTGATTTCGCATTACCCGTAGATATCCAAGCAAATATACGGGACAATTATTTCTACTGATTTGCTTGAAAATGAAGTAAATGGAAAGTCTTATGAGGTTCTGTGTGTGGGTTTCTTAAAATAATTTGGGAGAGAAAGCAAACCTGTGGAATATGGTGTTCCGGTCAAATAAGGCAACAGTTACACTATTTGACCTACTTACAAATCATGTGTACCAACATTTCTAGGAGAAAGTTCGCACTCTACATCACCCTGAACGCAAAATACGGTCAGGCATTTTAGGGTGGGGATGCTTTTGTGTCAATGGAAAATTTAATAGATCTTTATACAGGAAAATCCAGCGGGAAAATCTGTTAGCGGATGCAGAAGACAACGCTGATCGAACTGAGTCTATATCTCAATGTTTTATAAAGGCCCAGTCAGAGCAAATATGTAAATCCAGTTGAGATTTACGTGACAAGACTTAAAAATAATGTCATTCACGGATGCTCTCAGTCTTATCTGACAGAACAAAAGTTAATTTGCAAAGAAGAAAGGGTTCAAATGTTTGTGTTTAGATGTACACAGTTGTGCAGAGCTAGTTAGTACGGAGACCCTCAAAAGCAGCTGAAACAGCAGGAAAAGGTGGTGCAACAAAGTACTGAGTCAGAGGGGCTGCAAAGGCATCACACCTTTTTGGACTTTGGTAACTTGGTTAAAAAAAAACAACAAACATCTATATTTCACTTCTACTTTGAAATTATACACATCTTTGTGTTGCTCTATCACACACAATCCCAGTGAAACATATAGAATAATGTTGGTGAAAAGTCACTAAGCAGTCTGAGCCACCTTCTGATTATAGCAAAACAATTAAAAATGTTACTGAAACAGAAGGGCAACTGACAGACTATTACCAATTCTGCATCTGCCACAAGCTCTTAATAAAATTCTGCAACAAAGACAATCACTGTAGACAGGTCGCTGCCACCTCTATCCCCCGTATTGTTATTTTTAGCTAGGGTAAATTTGAGAGTGATAAACACACACACAAGCAGCGGGGAGCTAGAAAAGCCAGTGTTATGTGATTGGATGGACAAACTCGCGCTGAAGTGATAGAGGCAACATCAAATTAAGTATTGGCAGCTGGAAAATCCAGCTGACACTAATGGGAGAGGACGGCAGCAAAGGAGTTTTAAACCTCAACAAACTGAAAAACAAATGGAAAATCAAGGAAAACCTTTTCATTTACCGGTAAGTAATTTCTGAAGCAGCTGGCAGCAATATCACAGAGGGAAAAGTTAAAAACATTTACTGACGGCCTAATAACAGCCAACTAATAAAATCCACACGGCTGTTAGCCTGATTGAAATTTGTAATCAGACATGAATGACTTGTGATAAATTGGGAATACCAAAACATTCTACTAATACACAACTTAAGTCCTTAATATGCATCCTTCTTTTTGCAAAGTGATGGGTCTTAACATTGTCTCACCAATGTTAAGACAATTATGTCTCTCAAAAAAAAAAAACTCCTTCACAACATGTTAATCCAAATATAGTCCAGCTACAAGCTAATGTATTTTACAGGAAAAGTTGCTGATAATTCTGACAGAGAGGGAACTGAAGCCTCAATGCATCCCCACAGCATAATGCTGCCACCACCATGTTTTATTGTGGCGATGATGTTTTCAATGTGAAGTGTCACATTACCTTTTTGCCACAAGGTGTTTAGAAGGTAAGCCAAAAGTTAAATTCTTCCTTCATCTGACCAGAGAAGATGCCCTTCACGGCTCGTGGTAAACATCAAAGAGGTCTTTATGTGTAAAAGTTCAAACGGTGTGAATATTTTTACATGCAACACTTTCATCAGGTGGGTGTCTGTATCAACCCTACATTTCTGCTTTAGTCACCTCCTTCGATGACTATTCAGAACACAGACCCACGACTACAACCCTTTAGTTCTGGCTTGAAGGAACGGTGTGAATAGAAGAGGGAAGGTCTGCCATGTCCAACATCTGTTCGTGAGCACAGCTGCTTTGGTTTCTTAGCAACGTCACAATGAATACAGACCGGTTTCAATATCACACTCCCAACACGCACCTCATTTATGACCTGGATTATTCAAGAAGCTGAAATAAAAAGACTGGCTGGAGCTTGAAAAACTGCAGGAATATCTATTTTATTTTGTTGTTCACTCGCTGCAGCTTTAACTGAACTTGGGGGGCATTGTGACATTACAAACTGCTCTGCTGGAAGAATCTAAACTCAGGAAGAATGCCTAAATTACTTTGACATTCAGATAATCCAGGTTTGATTATCTCAAAGGAATAGTGGGAGGCTTAATTTTGTTCAGCTGTAGCCCATCCTTCTCAAGGACATATTAGACTCTTGGCTCCCTCATGGCAAATACACAGAGATGTCATTACATTACTTCCTGGCTTCCTTTTACTTTGGAAAAGTCTGAGCAGAGCAGCTGTTTCTGGGTTAATGAAAACCCCATCTGGTAACATCAAGCATCTCATTCATTCTTAAAATCCCCAACATAAAATCACTTTAACGGCTCCTTTGTGGGGCACATTAAATATTCAGATGTGATGTCACCGACAGGTTTCAACAAACATCGTCTGGGAGTCATTAAAGTTTACCCTTTGTCTATGCACCACACTGTTAAATGTGCCAATTAAGAATCCAATATAATGAACAAGAATGGTCATTATGATCCATTCATTAATTAATCAGTTAGTTGGAAATGCAAAGAAGAAATCTAGGAAATAAGAAAACAAGACATGAAAATCACAGCTTTACTTTCACTTTTGATCAAACATTCACTATAAGGGTGCCAATAGACAAATGTGTGAATATTCATGGGTTGAGCATTTGCGCTGAATCCCCAATGAAAGTAGCCTCTACTAGTTTTTCCTCCACCGGTCCTTTATTTAGCCCCATTAACTGTGAACAACATCAGCCTCACCAAAGAAAGGAATACCCACAGCATGATGCTGTCACCACCACAATGGAGGTGATGGTGTCTTTAAGGTCATGTGTAGAGTTTAACTAGTAGTAAAAAGTTTAACTTTGACATCTTGTTATAAGAGTACCTTTCTATGTGCGTTTTCAGCATCTTCTAAAAAGCACACAGGTGCAGTCTGCTTATTAAATAGCTCATCATAAAATAAATTTAAGTGGTCTGAATATATACGTAACATTTTTTAAATTTGTGTTTTTAAATTGAAAATTATGCGTCCCTTTTGCTCTACTTTAGATTTAAATGCTATTTTGTGTTAGTCCATTATAGAAAATGTACCTTGTAATGTGAAAAACAGCGATAACTTTCCAGAAGTGTGAATACTTTAACAAAGCACTGCTCCATTTATCAGTCCCCACCCCGCCCTCTACAATATTGAAAAATAACTACAATTGGACAAAACAAGAGAAAACAGTGTGGGAGAACGGCAAACATGGGAGGCATGTGAGATATTTTCAAGAGAGTAAAAAGGAAACAGTTATTTATGCGTGAAAGTTATGTAGGAGGATTCAGAACAGGCTGTTCTTAAGTGTCAGAGCTGCAGATAAAATTCGAGTAGGTTCACCAAGGATGGGGCGATGAAGCTTTGTCTGCCTATGGGTGATAACAACCAACACCTAGCAACTGGCCGTGCAAGAATCCAGGAGAGGAAGGTACAACAGAGAGCAAGTATCGAGCTCGCCCGCAGCAGAAAGGAAGAAAATATGACAAAAGGATTCTGTCTTATGTCTGATTATACAGTTGAGCTGGCAAATAAGTAAAGCTTCCTTCGACATGAATGAGAAACCTTTCTGTTTGCATACCTGACAACCTCAGTATTCTCTCTGCAGCAGAATATTGGGCAGCACTTAAAGCAATTATCTCTTCATTGTCATGTGAGGCCAAGCACAGAGCATCAATGAGAGCCATCAACAAGCCAGCTTCCAGACAGGGTGGCTGCCATTAGTCGCAGCTCATTCAGAGGCAGAGTGCATCACAGGTACGTGATTCTGAGTCAAGCTTTTGTTTCACGTTTTTCTTTCATCCGCAGCACAAAGGAATTACACCGCCAACAAAGACTGTAAGCATGTCGAGTTGTGCATTTACACCACAACTGCAAAATAAAAAAAATATGTACCCGTCTGTACTGACTATTTGGAATAAATATGGATTTTACTTAATCAGCTTTATTTATTAATTTGTTTCTTCTTTTTTTTTTTTTTTTTTTTTACACCTTTCAGGTTGCAGAATATTTGTTGCCTTACATCTGACAAGTTGAAAATCAGATCATTATGAAACAAACCATAAAATCAAATAATTTTATAAAGTCTTTTCAATAAGTGTTAAATCTTTCCACATTTTGTTACAATATTTGAAAATTCAGTATTTTGTAGTATCCCCTTTCATTAAATGGTCTTTGTAAATGTTTCTACCACTTTTGCATGTTTAGAGTCTGAAATGTTTCCCTATTCTTCCACGCTTGGTCTCATCCACATGGATTTTAACAACCCCCTAAATGATGCCTCTTTCCTAAGGTTTTCTTCCAACATACAGTTGTGTCCTTGACATTAAAGTCAAGGAGGAAAGCCACATTTACAGAGTATGTGTTTAACAGTAACCCTAACAACATATTATTTCACCCGATTTGTGCATCTCTGCATCTCCTCCAGAATTAGCAAAGCATGTCTGCTTATCTGATTAATGCTCTCAATGTATGCTTTTTTTAAGTTTAGTATAAGGGGACTTCCATTCTTTCGGTAAGTTCGTTTTGTGCATTGGTTTTTATAACTTCCAAAACTTCATCCCAACATGCCATTGAGTAGGGTGCAATCTGTGGATAACGCTGCCTTATCCTTTTATTCCCCCGTCTACTGTCTTCGTGATGCTGTTTTTTTTCCACCACCCGGTCTCCAATAAACCACTGAGACCTTCACAGAACTGCTGTATTTGTACAGAGATCAAATTACACACAGTTAGACTTCACTTACTAGTTAAATAGAGTCCATCCATGGCAACCTCTCAAGTCACAAGGTTGCCATGGATTTTATCTCAAGGGACAGGGTGTTACGTTTTTTCAGGCTCTTTGTGCACAATAAAACAACTGTTCCTTTATTATAAAAATGTTGTATATATAAAACATAACAAAAGAAATTCGACTTTGTAATTTTACTCCTTGGAATTGGGCTACCGTCTCTTTAAGAACCTCCAACTCTTTACGACACAACGCCTTCAGCATCACAACAATGCTCCTCCATCCAGCCATTTACAGTCATTTTTAGGAGTGCATGACAGCGAAGTAGTTGGTCTATCACATAACATCCTAATTAAATACATACAACTTTTTGGCTGTAGTGAAACAAAATGTGATAAGTTCAAGAGGTATGAACGCTTTCATCAGCAGCAGCGAACTCCCACAATTATCTCTGTGATCTAGTTTTTGGGTTAAAAAAAATCATAGAGTTTGTTTTAAAAGGGCGGCGAAAAACGGCAGCACTTCATCTAAAAGAGATACAACACACTGGTTTATCTTGTGTTAACTCAATTCCGCAAGAAGATTTATATTAACTGGCATTTTTAGTCATAAAATCAATACCATTCTTATTTATGGAATAAAAGATTTCAGAATAAGGAACTTAAAAAATATTATTAGTTTGGTGCAATATGTTTTTTGTTTGCTGTGAGTACGCCATCACGTACTCCAAAGGGTTTCCACACAAAACTTTTAAAAGTGCATAATGACAGAATCCCAAATCAATAGCATGACATGAATTACTGCCTACAATCCTTCAGTAATATAAAGACTCCTTAATTCAGCTGAGGCTACGCTCAGCTGCATCCATCATTATAATCTCCGATGTGGAGTGAATCACTGGCTGTTGTCTCCTAAATGCTGCACACATGAGTCATTATTACACCGTGGGAGGAACATCAGGCAACACACAGGGCACCGGTTACCAACATGTACCTACACTGCATCGGTCAAAGATACTTTAAAGGGTTCTGGAAGAGTTGTCGAACATTGCATTGTGTAACATGACTCCTGCACAATCAATATGCTAATCGCTAGACCCAAATGTTTACAGCGTTGTGCTGCATTCAGCAGATTTTGATGGTGCATATGACTGTAGGTCTGCGGGAAAAACTAAATTAAAATTCTCACTTGAACACTTCTAACTTAGAAATGTCCCATTTTTAATGAAGTTAGTTGATACTGGATGAAAAACTAATAGCAATCTATTAGTAAATGTAAATATCTAAACTATTTTAAGAAACTTTTCAGATATGATCCATGGTAGTGCAGGAGAGATGAAAAAAGGAGATGTGAGACGATAAGAGATTCAAACTAATCCACAAAGGACAAAGTGGCCTTTGTCCTGGGAATGGAAGCAGTATGGTTCAGGGTTTTAGCCCGAGGCTGCTAACATGTCCCTGCTGTAAAGCTGAGACCACATACTCTGTCTAGACACAAGATCAGCCTCTGCTTCTATAATCCTGCTCAAGCACAGAGGGAGTTACCGACACCCACAGAACAGCATTCGAGCCTGTTAAATAATCAACACTGGTAATAGTAGCTAACTTATTAAGTTGTCCATTTAATTCCTGAATTTAAAAACACAGCTTAAACACAGATCTCCATCCTCACCATATTTGTGATCTCTGGGTATGCATTCTCAACCAGCACACCTCTGTTGGTGGAAAGATAGTCCACCAATTCATTCAGCGCGGCCCTCTTCACCTCCTTGCTCTTCAGGTCCCCCACAGAGTCTAGGAAGTCGAAAAGCGTGCAACACTGCTGGAGTTTCTGACAGAACAGTTCCTGCTGGTCTGTGGAGGGGGCATCTGGAACAAAATGATAAAATACAATCATTTATTACAAAAAAAAAAAAGAAAAGAAAAAAGAAGAAAAAAAGAGCCAAAATCAATTATATTATATATATAAAAAATTGCAAACAAAAGCAGTTGTGACAAGAACATAGATATATTGATTGCTAAACGCTAAAATTGTAAAATGAAACACTGGTACAACCAGTCAGCCTTTAATCTGCTTTATTGCATCATAACACTCGTCTCACAAGGCGACATGATCAAGAGAGATAACAGAAGAAATGCATGCCACATGACGACCGTCCAGTCATTCTCGGCTGCGACTGCAGAGCCTTTTAAGGATCAAGTGGTGAGAGCAACCAGGGTCATTAAGCCTGTCTGTCAACTTTAACCTGAGCTAATCTATAAACTATGTGCATCTGCACTGTGATGCTGCAGATTGTTGCGGAGAAGCCACACAGTTGGTTTGATTTACAACAACCAGACACCCTGAAGGTTCTGAGGTTTTGATAAAATATACAGCCATCCACCACAGCTAATGGCAGAGGAGCAAAAGTCTTCATTAAAATTAATGATGAAATCTCACTCCTGCGTGTTCATGTGTTGAAAGACAGCAGGTTGCCACTCTGTGACTTTCACTAAAAAAAACCTATGGTGACTGCTGTACTGATTGCAATTTTCTGCGCTGCTTCTTATGTTTGAAACGGTCTGATCGGCTGATTTTTGAATGATGCAGAAATTTCTATTCGAGAAGTTACGGTAACCAGTGAACCTGGCATAATCTGTGAAAGCAAAAAAATAAAAATAAAAAATCCTCTGCCTCCTCCCTGTAGTCCTACCGCAAACTGCAGAAATAAACTGCTTTGCCAGAAATAACCAATCAGAGGCAGGAATAGGGTCAAAGCACAAGCTAATGCTAGTTAAAATGGCTACTGGATAAACAGTTCTCCTGCAAGGGTAAGTTATTTATCTGAAATTAGCACATTTAGGGCGTGTAATTGAGAGCGCGAAGACCCTCCTCCTGACTTTGATGGGTCGTTTCAGACCAGGAGCTGTACATTTCTGCAGATGACTGGAGAATCACAAGGAGAAGGGAGAGGAGCTCAATTTGTTTACAGATTATTTGTCTCCTGTTGTACCGTCACCACATGGTGACAGTTTTAACAAATATGTAAAAAAAGTATTATGGAAAGACTTTTCCAGATCCAAATCAAAGATTTTCATTTTTGATGGTTTAAAAATCTTAAATCTGCAGTCAATTTAGGGTTCAGTTTTTTTCCTTTTTAGACCCATTTTACCTATTGGTCTAGTTCAACCTCTAGTTTAGGTTTCCTCAACACTAAAAGGTAGAGAAACTGAATGGGTCCTTGAAAACGGATCCATTCAGTTTTAAAGTCGAAAACCAAAAAACTGATTGAGGTATAATGTTCCAAATTAAAGATACACACCATGTCAACTGATTGTAAACAGTGGTGAAAACTACTACATTTTATACTTCTGCCCTTTACAAAATGGGAGAAAAACAAAAATGTTTCCCAACAAAATGCTTATTTTTCCTCATCCTTATCCAGACTTGGAAAAACAATTACAGAAATGTCTAAAAAACTATTGCCATTTTGAATCCATGCACAAATCAACTCTTTCAGACGTTACAACTACGGTTAAATGCCAACTTCAAAAGTCACTGCACTGAGCTTTTTATTGAGCAATAATATGCAACTGAAGAGGCTTCGCCCAATAAAACGATGAAGAACAGGAAGATCTCAGTCAGACATGGCCAACAAACCCAGAATAATTTCACACATAGCAAGAATGTTCCAGTGGTGTTGACAGCTGACAAAGTGCTTACGCAACTGAACCCTCGAGGTCACAGTGGCTGTTGCTGGGAGTAACCTCAATGTGTGAGTGTAACTGTACCAAACCGACTTGTTAGCGTGCAGTGCTCTGCTTTAATGCCAATTTTCCAAAGTATCACATCTCAATGGATCCCAGAGTGAAAGGGCAGACTGAATACCACACTGGAACAAGAAGGATGAAAGAGCCATAACGCCCCCACAGCCATGCTGACATGACACAATAATGGCTCATATTTCTGCAGCAGACATGTGCCAGCTCTTTGGGAAAGAGTTCAATCTTGAGGTTTTCTTGATTGTTTACAAGAGTTAGAGGATCACAACAGTGTGGGAGCACCAAAGGAACAGTTCAACCATTCAAAGAAATGAACTGTTGTGGGTTTCACTGACTGTTGTATGACAGCAGAACAGGTAGGCATAGATAAAGCACAACAAAAAATAAAATCAAATAATTAGCATATATTGAAATAATAGAATCAAAAGATCAAATAGCCTCTTCACAGCTTTTGTCAAAGCTACCGTTTTGTTTTTAAATAACATGAACGCCAGTGGTCTCTGCAGGTTATTGGATGAATAAACAGAAAACTTCAGAACAGTCCAAAAATAATGTTTTTACATTTTTGCAAATTTTTCATCTAATTAAAAAATATTTTTATTATCTATTATGGCCATGAAAGTGGTACCAAATACTCTGAAAATGTTCTTCTAACCTCCATCCCTCCCTCAAGTATATTAAGAGACAAATTTTGTGCTTCTTTGCAGGGAATTGTCTTTATGCCCTAGAGGGGAAGAAAAGAGGCGGGCCTTTTAGATACTCTCTGACATGTAGATGCTTTCCCCAAAGTGAAGCTATTTTTGTCTTTCACATAGAGATGCATTAGTACACAAATTCCTCAGGGTGCTTAAGCAAAAAGGAAAATATTTCCACTAGACTCAAGAAGCTAAAAACAAGAACAAAGAACATGAAAGCATTTTAGACGACAGACAAATTTACCAACTTAAGAACAGTTCCAGAAACTGATGTGGATACAAGCTTTGGAGTAGAGGTTAAATAAATCTTCTCATAGAAACTGTGCAGAGCTTCAGGGAACACCGATCAGTCTCATCTAGATGCTGGAACATGCTGGGTCATAACTACACTAGGACATAAAAGTGGAAGTGGCTCAGGGTAAAAAAAAGAAAAGATAAACAAAGCCAAGTCTAATCTCAATGTAATTGCTAGTTAACCTTAGATTTGTTGCTCATTAAAAATTGATCTTTGGTCTCTTGATGACTAATGAGTCTTCAGAGGACAAATGCATCTACTGGGAAGAAATTACAAATGACCTCAAAGCAAAAAGCTTGGCTTTACAGATTTTAGTTTTTTACCCTACAATTTAAACATGTACCTAGAATAAGACGCCCCCAAACTTCAGACACAAAATAATTACATCCATGCAATGCAACCAAGAACAGTTACAATTGCCAATGTAATCTAATGCCATTTTTTTTTAAGATTCACATTCACATGATGCTTCGTCTTAGGGTAAACAAATCCAACAATTTAAATAATAAAAAAAAGTATGCGGCCATTGCTTTTAAATACATTTAAAAATGCCAATGTTTGAGATAATTTATGTCCAAAAATTCAAATAGGTGATGTCAACAGGTTGTTATGTAAAGTAAACCTAAGAACTGAAGTATTTAAGAAAAAAAAAACGAAAAAAAAAACTAGCAGATTGTTTACTCTATATATGTACCGTATTTTCCGGACTATAAGTCGCAGTTTTTTTTCATAGTTTGGCCGGGGGTGCGACTTATACTCCGGAGCGACTTGTGTGTGGAAATTTACACATCATTATATCATATCACGTTATTTTCACACTAAACCGCAAGAGGGCGCTCTAGGCCTGTGCTCTTCTACCTCCGGAGTTAGCCGAGCTGTTTACAAGCGACACCGAGGATGAAGATTTCATTGCGTTTAGTGATTTGGAGTGACACGGATGGTTTGGTAAACTTGTTAGCATGTTATTTATGCTATAGTTATCTGAATAAC